>PVKC010001024.1:0-55386 GCA_004027635.1 Crocidura indochinensis
GGGGGCTCATGAAAAAGCAGTAATAACCATCTGCTAACAGCTGCAGGGCCTCACACATGAAAGGCAAGTTCTTTACTGATAAATACTCCATTCTCCAAAATAGAAAAATAAATTAACCATATTTTTATGACTTCCCCTTTTTTCACTGTTTATGTTTATGTTTTTTGTCTTGTTTTTGCTTACATCCGGTGGTGCTCAGGGATTACTCCTGTCTCTGTGCTCAGAAATTGCTCCTGGCAGGCACGGGGCCCATATGGGATGCCGGGATTCGAACCATAATCCACCCTAGATTGGCTGCGTGCAAGGCAAACGCCTTACCACTGTGTTATCTCTCTCGCTTCACTGTTTGTTTTGTACATCACTTTCCTGGTTTAAATTTAAGTTTAAAGTTTTTAACTTTAAGCCCTGTGTATGTTTTTAAATGGTTTTTAAACCTTATTTTCTTAAACCTTTTTGGAAACCTTCAGTTTCCTCAGTTTAAATAAGGCTCATGAACATGTCTCTAAAAAAAGAGTAGTGAGGATTAAGTGGGATATTGAAAAAAATATCATTTCCTATTTAGCACCTATATTCTATATGAATATATTATACACAGGTATGCACTCAAGTAAGTATGATATAAAAGCAACAAAGTGCTACGAGAAAGGTATATAGAAAACTCTTTGTTCATAGTGTTTTCAAATTTCTTTTTAATGGGAAAGTTATACACCAGAAAAAGAAGGAAAATTACTTTGGCAGATATCCTTGCAATAAAGAGTACACACAGAGCAAGAAAAATCAATGAAGGATTTAAAATATTCCTTTTGATTTGGCATTTAACCTCTCGCTTCCAGTTTTTTTTTTTTATATTACCTCTCATACCTTCTCAACACATGTCAATCCAAGTAGTCTGTGGCAAGAGAGATCAAAGGTATCAATATTGTATTGTTTTTAATTACATTTTACCAAGAATATAAATTTTCAGAGTTTTCTAGAATTGTTATTTGAATAAAAAATAAGCAGATTCTCTCTGAGTGAGCACTGAAGAGGTTGGAAGTATTTATGTGAAGATATTCCTGTCTACTAACCCAGAAATAAGATAATTAAGTAGATATATGTGAGTTTCTCCAAATGAGAGTTGCTCTAGGCTTGAAGAAGTAGAGCATTATATCTCGAATTTTGATATGGATTTGAATTATCTTATGATTTAAAAAAGTTTAAATTTATAAATTCTAGGGTTGGCTTAAGATTGATTTTTTATAAGCTCCCTAGTATTGTTAATGCTACAGTTAGAAAAAAAAACCACCTTTATTCACTAGAGTTCTAGTGGATACCGTGGGTTTAAAGGTTCATTCCTCTTTTACCATTTATTTGACTTTATCCATATTAGAAAAGCTCTTGTTTTTACTTATTAAATCAAAATATTAGAATGAATTTTATCTACTGAAATGCATATTGCAAGTACTAATAGAATAGGCAAAACATTTACATCACTCAAAGTGATAAAACTTAATAATATTTTCATCAATGAGGGTTTCTCTTTATAATAATTTAGCTAGTCAACAGGGATGCACTGCCCACAGATTTTATTTATTTTTAATTAAAATGTTCTTTGCTTTTTTAGGTCACACCTGACAGTGCACAGAGCTCTGCACTCAGGGATCACTCCTGCTAGGCTTGAGGTAGCATATTGGATCTATAGGATTAAACCCTGGTTAGCAATGTGCAAGGTAAATGATATACCTTCTGTGCCCTCTCTGGTCTCAGCCCACAGATTTTAATGGATATTAATATGAAATAATTTATTTGTCAATAATATAAACAAGCACATAAATCGTTACACTTGAAGCTTGGCATACTAATTTTCAAATCAGTTAATAGTATACTAATTAGAAATTATCTTTTATTTAAACATACTCAGAAGCATGGATCTGTCATAAGATAAAAAGTTCTTAACTGTTTCATGAAGAATAAAACATAAATAAGAGCTAAAGTAACCACATTTAAATTTAATGTGACTATTTAAATTAATGAGCAGCCTGTTAGCATCCCCTAGCACTTTATTTTGTTGTCTTTTCTCTTGAATTATTTTCTTTTACAATTATGTTATTTGTTCATTCTCTTTCCTTTCTGATTAAGTGAGGAGTAATATTTATCTTACTACTAAATATCAGCCTACCAGTTGAAAGTTAATAAACACACTTTTATAAAACCATGAATATATGAATAAATGTGCAAATACCTCATATGTACTAATATCATTTATTCAAGAACATATAGGGTATTATTTTATCTTGGTATGCTTTATGTATTAGGGATGAACACATTTAAATAGTGAAAAATTTAAAGGAACAAATTTAAATAGTCTATATATTTATGGAGCACATCATTGAGTTGGGGCAGATATGTGAAAAAGGAATTGATTCAACACCCATTTTCAGCTTATTTGATTTTTACTGCACTTTATTGCTTTTTCTTTCTTCAAACAAAACCATGTAACTTGAACTATCTAGTTTGCCTCTCAAACAGAGGGGGAAATAAGGGAGGGTATCAGGACCAACCAGACATATGATCACTAAATAGTAAGCTAGACACAGAGGGGACCACTTTTTCTGGCAGCCCAGGGGGTGAAGATGGGGGATTTGGGATGTAGGATGGCAGCGGGGGTGAAGGGAGGGCAAATTTGGTGATGGCAAATTTGATTATCTGATTCAATGTTAATATGTACCTAAAATACTACTGTGAAAGATATGTAAGCAATATGGTCAAAATGAAAAGTATATAAAAAAAAGAATTGATTCAAAAGCAATCTCTGTTGACTAAATGAAGCATAACAACGGGACGCAGAGATGAATGATGAGAGTGGGGTAGAGCTTTCTTATTGAAGAAACAATCCATACAATTTTAAAAAAGGTATCCCATGAAATCTAGAATGGATATCACTGAGGCAGAGCACCCTATAATTTACAAGTACAAAACGAAAATAACATCCACATGACAGAAAGTAGCACCCATTCAATGAAACCTTAAGATGTGGTATGAAGTTTCCACTTGGTTGATATCTGCTCTCAGATTTGTTATTTCCTTCTGTCTCCCTATTTTTGGATCCTTTTGTTGAGCACTTTCTAGTTCTATGAGCTGTGTCATTAAGCTACTCAGGTAAGCCCCTTCTTCCTTCCTGATGTGTGCTTGCAAAGCTATAAATTTTCCTCTCAGTACTGCTTTTGCTGTGTCCCACAAGTTCTGGTAGTTTGCGTCTTTATTATAGTTTGTTTCCAGGAAAGTTTTGATTTCCTCTTTGATTTCATCTCAGACCCATTGGTTATGAAGTATGAGGCTGTTTAACTTCCAGGTGTTAAAGTTTTTCTTCTGTGTGGCTTTGTAGTTCACATCTAATTTCAGAGCCTTGTGGTTAGTGAAGGTAGCCTGCAAGATTTCTATCCTCTTGATATTATGGAGATATGTTTTATATGCCAGCATGTAGTCTATCCTGGAGAAGAATGTGTATCCAGGTTTCTGGGGATGGAATGTCCTATATATAGCCACTAGGCCTCTTGCTTCCATTTTTCTCAGGTCTATTATATTCTTGTTGGGTTTCAGTCTGGTTGACCTATCTAGTGTTGACAAAGCTGTGTTGAGGTCTCCCACAATTATTGTGTTGTTATTGATATTATTTTTCAGATTTGTCAACAATTGTATTAAATATTTTGCTGGACCCCCATTCAGTGCATATATGTTTAGGAGAGTGATTTCTTCCTGCTCTTCATATACACAATGGAATATTATGCAGCTATCAGGAAAGATGAAGGCATGAAATTTTCCTATACATGGATGTACATGGAATCTATTATGCTGAGTAAAATAAGTCAGAGAGAGAGAGAGAAAGATGCAGAATGGTCTCACTCATCTATGGGTCCTAAGAAAAATGAAAGACATTCTTGCAATAATAATTTTCATACACAAAAGAGAAAAGAGCTGGAAGTTACAGTTCACCTCATGAAGCTCATCACAAAGAGTGATGAATTTAGTTAGAGAAATAACTACATTCTGAACTGTCCTAATAATGAGAATGTATGAGGGAAATGAAAAGCCTGTCTAGAGTACAGGCAGGGGTTGGGTGGGAGGAGGGAGATTTAAGACATTGGTGATGAGAATGTTGCACTGGTGATGGGTGGTGCTCTTTACATGACTGAAACCCAAACACAATCATGTATGTAATCAATGTGTTTAAATAAAATAAAATAAAAAATACAAAAAAGATATGGTATAAAGATAACGATTTGGAAGATAAAAAACTATCAGAATAAAACTCTCATATGAAACATTAAGATATTATTGAGAGTACTAAATTGGTTAGGTTAAATTTCAGGACTAATAACTACTTTTGAATATTTATTCTGCCTTTTTTTAATTGTCTTTTAGAACTGGAAAGACAGGACAGCAGATGTTTGATCCCCAGCACCACAATTAGTCCCCCCCAAGCATCAAGAGTGAACCATGCACACAAAATAGAGTTATCCCTGCACACCATGGAAATGGCCCCTGAACATAGCAAATATTCATCTGAAAAATGAAATGACTTATTCCCTTTGAAATAGAATATGATTTTTTAGGTCAGAGCATGAGTTGAAAATTCTGGGTAAGATTTAGGACTGCAAAGTATTAATCGTTTGCTTCAGTATGAGTTCACAGTCGCAGAAATATTGAATGCATTAATAATTTCTCATGCCATGTAGAACAAATGGGTTTAAGTTTACTCGGATTTCTGAGACATGAGCATTTGTACTTTTCCAATGCTCATCACTTCATTTCCTTTTCTTTCCTTTCTTTTTTTCTTCTTTGTTTCTTTCTTTCATCCTTATTTCTTTCTTCTTTCCTCCCTTTATTCTTTTCTTTTCTCTTCCTTTCTTATTTCCTTCCTTTCTTTTACTTTTTTCTTTTTATCTTCCCTTCTCTTTTATCTTTCTTCCCTTTATCTTTCTTCCTTCTTACTGTCCTTTTTCTTTCTATCTTCCTTTCTTTCTTTCTCTTTCTTTTTTCCTTTCTCTCTTTCTTCCTTTTTCTTTCTTCTTCATCTTTCATTCTTCCTTCCTTTTTCCTTCCTTCCTTCCTTCCTTCCTTCCTTCCTTCCTTCCTTCCTTCCTTCCTCTCTCCTTCCCTCCCTTCCTTCCTTTCTCCTTTTTTCTCTTCTTTTATTTATTTTTGTTGTTGTTATTTTTTGGGTCACACCCGGCAGCGCTCAGGGGTTACTCCTGGTTCTGCACTCAGAAATAGCTCCTGGCAGGTTCAGGGGCTCATATAGGATGCTGGGATTTGAACCATCATCCTTCTGCATGCAAGGCAAAGACCTTACCTCCATGCTATCTTCTGGCTCTCTTTTTCCTCTTCCTTTCTTTTCCCTTCCTTTCTCTCTTCTGTCTTTTTTATTTTCTTTCTTCACTTATTCCTTTTTCTTTTCTATCTTACTTCCTTCTTTTTTCTATCTTCCTTTCTTCTTTTTCTTTCTTGTTCTTTCTTTAGTCCTTTTCTTCCTTCCTTCCTTTCTTCTTTCTTTCTCTTTTTTCTTCCTTTGTTTTCCTTTCTTCTTCCTTCCTTTTTCCTTTCTTCCATTCCTTCCTTCCTTCCTTCCTTCCTTCCTTCCTTCCTTCCTTCCTTTCTTTCTTTCTTTCTTTCTTTCTTTCTTTCTTTCTTTCTTTCTTTCTTTCTTTCTTTCTTTCTTTCTTTCTTTCTTTCTTTCTTCTTTTTCTTTCCTCCTTCCTTCCATCATCATTCCTTCCTTTTTGTTTTTTTCCTTTCTTTTGCTTTTTTTGGGGGGTGGGCGATTTGGACCACACCCTCTGGCACTCGGGGTTTACTCATGGCTCTGCACTCAGAAATTTCTCCCGGGGTCCAGAGAGACAGCACAGCATTAGGGTGTTTGCTTTACATGCTGCAGACCTGAGAGGAACCTTGTTCAATTTCTGATATTATATGGTTCCCAAGATTGCCAGGGGTGATTTCCGAGTGCAGAACTAGGAATAGCCCCTGATCATAGCCAGGTGGGCCCATAAACCAGACAATTGATCAATCAACCTATCAATCAATAAAGTTTTTTTTTGTTTTTGTTTTTTTGGTTTTTGGGTCACACCCGGCAGTGCTCAGGGGTCACTCCTGGCTCCATGCTCAGAAATTGCTCCTGGCAGGCACGGGGGACCATATGGGGCACCGGGATTCGAACCGATGACCTTTTGCATGAAAGGCAAACGCCTTACCTCCATGCTATCTCCCGAGCCCCCAATAAAGTTTTAAATTAAAAAAAAATTGCTTCTGTCAGACTCAGGGGACATATGGGATTTAGGGGATCGAAACCAGGCCCGTCCCAGAACAGCAGTGTGCAAGGCAAACCCCTACTGCTGTGTTATCACTCCAGTTTCCAGACTTCATTTTCACAGGCATTCCCTGAGATGGCTAGAGAGGGAATCTTTTCTTCAGACTGTGACATCTCTTTGCATGTCACATAAGTCGCCCAGGAACAATAGTCTACTGGTAGGTATTGTGTCTTGCAGATAATCAGGAAACAAGGGCCTCTATTGGATGTTAAAGGAGTTAAACAGAATTACTCTCAATCTCATAATTTAGAAGTACCATATTAATAATGGTTTGTCTAGTCTTTAGTTTTGTGTACGTGTGAAAGAAAAAAAATACTATAAATTCTGCTGCCTTTATTTTGGGGCTTACATGTCATTTATTCTAATACTTAGTTACAAATACAGATATTTAGAAAGGTTTCAGGAATAAGACATTTCAAGTAATTACTGAATAATAGAAGCACTATTGATAGGAGATAGAGTCAGCAGTTTCTGGAAATTATTAAGAATACTGAATAAAAACTTTAGACTGAAAATAGAATTCCCTTGAAAAAGGATTAGGGAGGAAAGAAGTGAAAGGATGTTAGAAACCAATTTGTATAAGGCTTGTATGTCACCCATTTGAGAAAATAAATTACTAGTCATAACTGTTTTTTATCACTCAGAAATTTATCTGGAATAGAAGATCCAAATTTAAAGAAAATTCTAAGTTAATAGCAGAAGTCCTGAAGAGTTAAAGATTCCTGAATAAAATAACCTTAACAATAAATATGTTGCAGATAAGGGGCATTATGCACATTCTGAGCATTCAGGAGCATATAAATTTTTCTTTTCTTTTTTTTTTTTTTGTTTTTTGTTTTTTTGGGTCACACCCAGCAGTGCTCTCAGGGGTTACTCCTGGCTCCATACTCAGAAATCGCTCCTGGCAGGCTCGGGGGACCATATGGGATGCCTCGAGCCACCATCCTTCTGCACCTAAGGCAAATGCCTTAACTGCTGTGCTATCTCTCCGGCCCCGCATAAATTTTTTGACATGAAATAATGTGAGGATTACTATTAGAAAAATAATATTGCTTGAATTGTTGCATTTATGGTGATGTGCATAAAAATGAAAAAAAGGAAAAAAGAGAGAAAAGTAAATAAATGGAAGGCCTGTGAATTAGGTAAACTATTAATATAAAATAGCAGCATTAAATATATTTGTATGACAGTTTCATTCTTGTACTTCAGTGGAAATTTAAATATAATTTCCTTCAAGAAGTTATATATCTTTATATCATTTTTCTAAAGATGCATTTTCTCTTTCTGCCCATACTATCACATCAGTTTGATTTGATATCACAGATTATTTATTATTTATAGTTTTCTTTCTCTTTATTGTGGACTTTGGCAAAGGTAGGTGCAAAAATAATAAAAGTCTTTTAGCCCTAACCATTAAACTTTGAAATAAAAAAGTTGCCATATAAATGAATCACTGAAATTAATAGTCATTTAATAGAAATATGAAATTAAAATTCTCATGAAAGTAAAAAGAACTTACTAATAAAAATGTTTAATGGAAAGAATAGAACCATCAGATAACAAAAATATTTCTTCATTTAATGGGTGATGCAGAATTTGTGAGTGGCGTAGCCATTTTGTTGAGATATTGGAATACATTAATTGAAGTTAAATTTGCATTTAATTGCTATATAAATTCAGAAATACTCATGATTCCAAAAAATCTTGTAAGTTCCTGAGTTATCAACATTTTACTTTTTTAACCCATATTTTGAGAATTAATTAAATATATTGTTCAGAACTTCCATCTACTCTGTCCCAGATTTTTCATTCTCAATTCCTTCTAGTTATTCATTGAACCCAATGATACCATTAGCAAAATTTTCAGATATTTTCTTTTGGGTTTTACTTTTACAAAAATATGACTTGCAAACTCAGATTCCAAATACTGAAATAATTTCCTCTCAATGTAACTCTGCTACATTTTATTAATAAATTATATAACAAGTTTTTCATAACTTTAGCTGTTCTTATGCATCTTCCACAATCTATTAAAAGAGCAACTTAACAAATTAACTTGTATTACAACTATTGAAAGGCAACAATACATGAAAATGTACTTTGGGAGAGTTAATATTTCTCTTTTGATTAAAATCTCTCATCAGTGATGGATTGCTAAAACTGGACTAATTGACAAATTAAAATAATCTTAATTTCACCTAGAAAACTGTCTAAGTATTGTTAACTATTTTATCTTTGTCACTTTTTGAGAAATCTACGAAACTACTCAGATTATTTTCCTGTCAATATTGTATCTTCACTTTTCCCCATTTTTATCATATAAGTTTCAAAGACTTAAAGAAACTACCAAGTTCACATAGTCAAGTGGAAAAACTAATATTCTAATTTCAGAGACACTTTCATTGGATACATCTATGTTCTTGACCATACCAAGATGATACTTCATTTTCAAGATCAGATTACGTCACTATTTTAAAAGTCTGTATTTAATCAAGTTTCCATCAAATGCAGTTGCATTTAATTTTTGATCAGTGTTCTTGAAGTTAAACAATAGGTTTTCAGCAAAAGTTCAGTGAGGTTGTTGTCTAGGAAAGCTTCTGGCAGACTTGGACAGAGCCTAAAAACTTAACTGATTTTATTTACTCTCTCCCTGAGGTCGACCTTCTCAGTTTTCAGTAATAATCTGGGCTGAAATTTTTACTCAGTTTTGTTGTAAGCCCTTAGGACAAACTGCTGAAATGCAGACCAAGCCTTCCTTTTTAATTAACCTAATTACAACTCATAAAGATGACGTATGTCAGTAGAACAGCTCTTTGACTACTTGATCATCTCTGAACCTGAGGAATTTGCCTTGCATATATAATTTTGATAGCAATGGCAATATCTGTTACCAAGTTAACAGGGGGAAAGATCAGTTAATGATCCAAACTAACAATTTCTACTGAAATGTCATTCCGGAATCACAGTGGATTAGAAAAATTTCATGCTGGCATTCTGGCTGATTTATGACAGAGCTCATATAGGTCACCATTTGACTTTTTTCTTTACACAATAATAGGAAATGTTTGTGCTACCATCTAATTTTATTATTCCAATTAAATTAGACAAAATGACATTTTATAGTTCCAGCTCAATAATTCTTACCCTTAGCCACATATAAGAATAAACCAGGGTGGTTTTACACATTCTAATATCCATTTACTGACTTTAGAAAACACCATTAAGAAGGATTGTTTATATGAGTACAGACTTAAGTATTTTAAAAGTGAAGATGTAAAGTATGCAGCTACAGTTAAAAAACAATTCTTCCAGAGATCAGAAAAATCATTAGCGATGTGTTAAAAATAACCAATTTTTTCTACTTGTCTTTAAAATATTCACTGATTATAATGGGGCCATTTTTGTTTTATGTTTGACCTGCTGGTTTTGTTATCTGATAACTTTTTTCCTCCATCTGTATATTCATTAGATTGCTTTTTTGAGTGTCAGACTATAGAATTAAAAAGAATAAAGCACTCTTGGGCAAAATATTTCTGGTACTTGGAGAAAATAGAATAATCCAATAACATTGCTATGAAAACTACTTTGGCAGAATAGGTTAATTTTTTTTAACCAAAGGAAAGTCTTATGAAAGTTATTATCATACTATTAAGTTTTCAAATGCACTTGGGATTTCTAAGTGACAAATGAGGAAGAGTAATCTAGGACTGAGATATTATACATGTTAAAAGCAGAGACACTATAGAAAATTCAACTATTGAAAAGGTCATACTAGGGGCTTCCAGAATTTCTATATGGGAGAATTCTACTTCCTTTTAGATGACATTGGTTTAGACATGGGAAACAGTAATTCAAGTCTTTTAAAAATAAAATCCTTTAGTGTTAGCTTTTCAAAATATTAATTATTAAAAAGTTTCATACAAAAATGGAGATCAGGAGTAATGGACTGTTTTGAGTCAGATTCTATATTAACCGCTTTGTAATTACTACTTCATTTAGTAAGTGAATCCTAGAAGTAGATGATAAAAATCACATTTTAGAATGAGAAAATTAAGGAACAAAACTGTCAGGTAACTTCCCAGTGTGACATGACTATTAAGTCAAAGAAAGAGAGAAAGAGATCTACTTAGTAGACAAAAAAGACAACATAGTCTGCAATGTATACATCATAGACTTCTCAAAAATACAGTCACTAGGAAATAGCTATTGTTGTTGAATTTTTTTGTTTTACTTTATAGAACCTGGATTCTTAAGTTGAACTAAAAAAAGATGAATGGCAATGTAAAAACCCGTTGAATGAGTTCATATAGTGAAATATCGAGATCAAAGGAGGATTTATGTCAGAATATTCACAAAAGAAAGAGGTGCCATCCAATTATGTAGAGAATAAGTAATTAATCAATAATTGGTTTTGGAAAATACCAGTGTAGAAGATTTATTTAAACCCCTAGGAAACTTAATATCAGGCAAGAAATAACATGCTATAAGTGTCATAACATCGTGAGGCCATAAGAAAATGAGGTTTTGCTATCTATGTTTTCATATTAAAAATGTAGCAAGTAGGCCTTTTCAATTAAAAAGTAGGCTTTTTATTTGGTAAAAAGTCCTTCATTTCCAATAAAATACTTTTAAAACTATGCCAGAATGATAGAAAAATCACTGCCACTTGCAACTGCATAGTATTCCATTGTGTATTGACAAAATCGCTCAATTTGATGCAACTTCAAATAAACTCGAAGATGTCATGTTATGTGAAGTAAGCTATACTATAGGACAAATAAAAGACTGTATTTATCTGTGATATAAAAAATAAGTATACAATGGAACACAAGGTATTATGGGGTCAAGGAGAGGTAGGAGGATAGAGAAGGAAATAAATCAAGAAGGGTAGCAAGAAGAAGTAGACCAGAGTAACTGGCAACAGAGTTCAAGGGCTTCAAGTACATGGGCATTGTAGAGGAGTGGTACAGCTATATATTCAAACTTTGTCAACACTGAAAGCAGGAAAATAGGTCAGCACAATCAAACTTAAGAAGATACCAATTAAAGAAATAGATAGGGGCAAGTGAGAGGATTAAGAGGTAAGCTGGGGACACTGGTAGAGGGAAGTTGACACTGATACTGGAACTCAGTATGCCTAAAATTCAACTATGAATTAAATAATTCTCTCTTAATAAAAATATTAAAAATTCAACAAAAATGTGTTACATGAACATGTCAGATCATACATAAATACTTGAATTGATCATATTTTTAGTATTTTTATCTTTTATCTTTTAACTACCACTCATCCTCTATTTCATATAACTAAGCATGATCTTTACTATATGTGATGCTTCCATTTAGTTTAAATCCAGGAGAGATAAAATGTATTTCAGGGGCCAGAGAGATAGCACAGTGGTAAGGTGTTTGCCATGCATGTGGCTGACCTGGGAGGGACCTGGTTCTATTCCTGGCATCCCATATGATCCCCCCACCTGCCATGAGTAATTTCCGAGTTCAGAGCTAGGAGTAACCCCTGAGTGCCACCTGGTGTGGCCCCCAAACCAATCAATCAATAAATAAAATAAGTAAATAAAATAAATCAAAATGTATTTTAAAGCATTTGATTTTGAAATAAATGGACATGATGAGTATTTTAAACTTTATTTGCTTAATTATATTTTTAAATATACAATGAACTGAATCTTGACATGAGTAATTATGCTTTTATTAAAAGATATAATACTGGGCCAGAGTGATGGTGCATCGGTAGGGCTTTTTGCCTTGCATGTGGCTGACCCAGGATGGACCATATTGTCCCCCAAGTCAGGAGCGATTTCAGAGTGCAGAGCCAGGAGTAACCTCTGAGCATCACTGGATGTGGCCCACAATAATTTTAAAAAGATACAATACTATGTGTTTTATAAAGATGAGTTGGATTTCCCTCACATTTAAAATAAGCTAAGTAAGGCTACTTATTTTCTTTTTCTTTTTGCTACTGTCAAATGATAAGAATTGTTACTAAACAAGTAAAATGTAATGACTACTAATTAACACAGAGAAAGTGACTATCTGTGTTGAACTTACTATGAGTCTAGTAATATCTAAATACTGTCTCCACATTTTAAACTTGTAATCTCTAGAGCATGATCTTTTTTTTTGCTTCTTTCTTCAAAATGTTTTTGAATATGCTTGCCTTATATGCAGTGATCTATAATTCAATCCTAATAGAACTGTAATGATACATTATGTTTTACTATAAAACATATTCAAATACTGGAATAAATGATAATAAAAAAAAAGAAAGGTTCCTAGGCTTCATGGATTATCCTTGGCATCCTTTAGGAAAATTATCCTACTCTAAAGATCCCCTATTAATTTTGTGATTAATTTCTATGTGATAGAGGGCATAATACTTCCCAAATTTCCTTTGTATTTTCCTCTCATTGTGGAAGAGTCTCTACTTTTTATCTGGGACACAGACAATAGAGTATCATTATTAACCTCACAATCTCCCTTGACATTTGTGTAGCTTTGTGTCTAATTATAGCTCTTAGGAAAGATGTCATTGAAAGGAAAAGGGCTTAATTTGGTCATCCATAGATTTGAACCATGGTGTGGGAAAAAATTTACCAGAAGAGTGAGATGGTTTAGAAGAGGGCAATGTAGCTTCATTAAAAGAAAATCCACTAGTCAGTCTAAAATGGTGCTGACCTCCAGGCAGAGAGAAACCCTTTTAGCACAGTTTTTGGGAGTAGGTCTCTGAGCAGCTTAAGTGGGAAGTTTCTACATTTATATAGATTATTTTCATTTTGGGAGGTGAGTGAGCAGTAGGGGTGACTTGTATAACAAATATTCTGATATAATCGTAAGAAGGGAGTGAGAAGCACATAAAATAATTTAAGATTATCTCAGAAAGAGAGTGACTGGACCAAATCTAGTAATTAAGCAGCAAAACTATATTATTTTGAGACCTCTGGTATCTTATGGAGCAGCTGATGATGTGAGTAAGGAAATCACAGTTTATGGTGCTAGCAGAGATATCTCAGCCTATTAGACATATTCTAGATGTGGGAATTTCCCGGTCATCTTCATAGAAAGCTTATGTTAGACAACTTCAATAAGGAGACCATGGTTACAACTTTCTAGAGGAGTCTCTAAAATGGGACCACATTTCTATATTTTTGTACATCTTCATTTTATTCTTGCCAGTTCTTAATTACACAAGGGTGGCATACAGAGTGTAGAGCAAGACGATAGGTACCATGTTCACTTTACGATATTGTAAAACAGAATTGACACTTTAATTCCAGATATTCCACTGCTATATAATGCTCTATAGAAAATAAAGGCATTGTTATCTTGCTGAAATTCCCTTTAAAAATCCAATTTTAAATTGTGACTTGGAGTCCAAATTTTGGTGTCTTCATTGGGACCTTAGAAGTTTCAGGTAGCAATGAGTCTGACAGCTCTTGAATCAAACTTAGAGAAGCAAAGATCAAAATGTGCACTGGCCCCAGAGTCACATATTTGCTACTGAAATTGAGGCTTAACTGTTCAAGACCAAATTAAAAAATACTATAACATCAAAGACACATCTATATGTCCTCTTCTTTAGTAAATTCAAAATATAAAAGTGTGGGGCCAGAGTGATGTTGCAAGCAGTAGTGTGTTTGGCTTGCATACGCCGACCTAGGACAAACCACGATTTGATCCCCTGGCATCCCATATGGTCCCCCAAGCCGGGAGTGATTTCTGAGCACAAAGCCAGGACTAAGCCCTGAATGTCACTGGGTGTGACCAAAAAAAACAAAAAAAAATATGAAAGTGTATCAAACATATTATATGGATGAGGAAGAGAACAAACTCTTGAAGCAAATGTTATTTTCCTCATTTACAAACACACAAATGGAGATTTTGATACAACTTTGCTTAATCACTACATATAGTCATGCTAAGATTACCAAGATTATTAGATAGAACTTTAGGCCCCTGATTAAAATCTGTATTTTAAAATTCTCTAGGTGATTTATATGGACAAGTAACACATGCTAGAATTGAGTTCTTGCTGGTTGTAGCACATATGAAAGAGTTATATATTAATGGGACTTTATTATAAAAGAAATATGTATTACTCTGCATTTGTGTTAAAAGTTTTATTGTCTTATGAGCATAGCCAATGCCACAATTTAGTTATTTTTTTGACAAGTATACAAATTTTTGCATATTACTATATATTCTAAAATGATTGAAAGTATCACTGAGATGGACATTGCTAATCCAGGCAGAGACTGAGAAAAAAAATCAGTTGACTGGAAGAGAAACTACCTACTCTATCCAATGAATGCCATTGCATTCTCACCCACACAAGTCAGAGGCCATGCCCAGGGTGTGGCTTCCCGATCCAGCAGTATTGGTCACAAAATAATCTTGCTCCAGCATAAAAAGCTCCCTAGAAACCTTCCTGGCAGGGGGGAAGACTCTGACAAAAAAATAGGAAACATGCACCTTGAAGCTTCAAACGAAACCATGATGAAGCAGCACAAAAACCTTATCATTCATTAAAGGTGAATATTACAATCCTAAAAACCAAAACAGTATCAATCCCATATATAACCTGACTTAAATTGACTTCAAAATGTAAACACTTAGCTGAAAAAAAAAACACAATGGAGCATACTGCCAAATCAAGAGGCTATAAGAATAATGCAAAACAGAAAAATCTGAAAAACTGGCTAGGCTAAATGAAAAATTCATGATACTGACTCACCAACAGAGTAACAGCTGCTGAGGACTAAGTCAGCTAACTTGAAGATAAAGTGCAGAAAACTTTCAGGCAACAACAGAAGGTGTGTGGGGAAAGCCTCAAGATCTGTTCATTTAGAACAGATGACAAGAGAACTTAGATATCAATTTAAAAGAAACAACATAAGGATCATTGGGATTACAGAGTAACAAAGAATACCCATATGAAGAAAAAAAAAAGTCAAATATATCACTGCTAGGAAATTCCCAGAGTTAGAGAATTCATAAAAGCATACCCAAGGAGTAACAATTTAAAGAGATTCAAATACACAGTCCAAGATACATTTTAATCAGAATGAAAACCATATATATGAGATATATATGATATGGAAAACAGAAAGATTAATAAAAAGGGAAATTACAAAATAGCATCCCTAAGATTTTCAGCAGATTTACCCCCAAAACTCATCTTGGCCTTAAGACAGTGGTGGGAATTAGTAAACAAATTCAATGAAATTAATGCCTCAAAAAGAGTACTTTATCCACCCAGACTCATTCAGATTTGAAAAAAAAAAACAATAAACAACAATAATCATGGAAAACCAAAAGTTCAGGACCTCGATGGATTCAAAATCATATTACAAGAAAATTAAAGGGGCTATTTTAAGACATTATGGATCCCATAAACATAACAACTTTTTATGGAAAGATGTTACAAAACTCCATGGTAACAATATCTCTCAATGTCAATGGACTTAGCACACCAATTAAGAGAGAGACATAGTGTTAGGATGGATTATAAAATTAAACCCAATATTCTTCTGCCAGCAAAAAAATACATTTGAATAGTAAGAGCAAACACAGTAAAAGACTGGAAGACAATTATTCAAGCAAACAGCCCCTTCAAAAAGGCAGAATGAATGCCCATACTAGTATCAAACAGCATAGACTTCAGGCTCAGAAAGGTTTTAGGAGAGAAAATATCATTTATTAATTATTTGGGACATGTTCATTACAAAGACCTCACACATATATGTACCTAAAACACTTAAAATAACTAAAGGACTTGATAGAAACCATTGATAACAACATGATAGTAGTAAGGGACTTTAACACTGCTCTGTCACATCTCAATAGATCAACTAAAGTGTAGCACAATAACCCAAAGAATAAAAATAAAACCAAGAGCTGATTCTTTGAAGTAATAAGCAAGATCAATAGCCACTAGCAAGACTGACAAGAGAGAGACCCCAAATAAATTGAATCAGAAAGAAAAGAAGGAACTTCAAGACAGACTCCACAGAAATTCAAAAGATTATTAGAGGTTACTTTGAGAATCTTTATGCATGAAACAAGAGAACTTAGAGAAAATGAATAAATTCTTAAAGTCCTATAACCTCCAAACTGAACCAAAATGATTTGGAATACATAAATGGACCTATCAATTTAAGAACACTTGAAATAATAATCAAAATTATTTCAGAAACAAAAGCACAGAATGGGATTACATCACAAAATAATTTTTCAAACCTTTAAGTAGGACCTACTGCAAATTTTTTTAGTATTTTTTCCAGAAAAATGTGAAACATAGATACTCAAAAACAGTTTCTATAAAGAAAATATAATTATATACCACAATCAGTGACTACAAAAAATAGAGAATTGTATAATAAAATTCTTCATGCAAAATCTTCAACAAAATACTAGCAAATAGAATTCAGCAATGCAATACTAAAAAGATCATGTATCATGTCCAAGTAAGATTCATCCCAGGAATGCAAGGAAGGTATGTGAAATACACAAATCAATTAAGAAAATGAACCATATCAATAAATATAAATGTCATATTATTATATAAATAGATGTGTAGAAAATATTTGACAAAAATCCAGCAACTGTTTATGATAAAATCTCTCAACAAAGTGATTACCTGAATATACAATATACATGAATCCATTAGCACAAGTCCATGGCAAACATTATACTCAATGCAAAAAAATTAAAAGTCTTTCTTTTAAGATAAGGCACAAGACAAGTTTGTCCACTCTCACTACTTTTGTTCAATAAAGTATTGGAAGAACGAGTAGTAGCAATAGACAAGTAATAATTATTAAGAGCACCTGCATAGAAATTGAAAAGTCAAGCTTTCTCTATTTGACGATTACATGTTACTGTATTTAGAATATCCTAAAGACAAAAGAAAACTCAGGGGCCCGGGAGATAGCATGGAGGTAAGGCGTTTGCCTTTCATGCAAAAGGTCATCGGTTCGAATCCCGGTGCCCCATATGGTCCCCCGTGCCTGCCAGGAGCAATTTCTGAGCATGGAGCCAGGAGTAATCCCTGAGCACTGCCGGGTGTGACCCAAAAACCAAAAACCGAAGAAAAAAAAAAAAGAATATCCTAAAGACTCCACAAAACATTTCTGGGAGCAATATATTGTTGTGGTAAAATGACAAAGAACAAAATTAAGACGCAAAAGTTCAAGACATTTCTATATATAAATAATGGAAGGGTAGAAAGATATATTTAAAAAATCCCACTCACAACTCCACCTCAGAAAATCAAGTGTCTCAGAATCAATTTAATAAAATAGATGAAAGACATATACAGAAACAATTACAAAATGCTACATGAAGATATAAAAAGAGAAATAAATAGAAACTCATTTCCTGTTCATGGATTGTGAAGACTGACATGGCAGTACTTCTTAAAGCATTATACAGAATCAATTATTCTATAAAGGCATGATTCTATAAGAATCAAAAATTCTATAAGGATGCTTATGACGTTTTTCAAAGAAATAGATCAAATACTCTGAAATTAACAATATAGAACAATATACCTACAGGAATAGCTAAAAAATCCTAGGGAAAAAATTAGATGGCAGGTATCATTTCCCCCATATCAAATTCAACTATATAGTGGTAGTAATTAAAACAGCATGATTTTCCAATAAAGACTGTCTTATAAGTGAAACAGAATTAATATCCGGAGAGAGATTTCCTAGGCAATGTTATGCTGATTTTCTAAAAAAGAGTAAAAAATTATGGACTGTAATAAGGAAAGTCTCTTCAAAAATTGGTGAGTAGAAAATTGGTCATTTGCATGCCATAAAATAAACTCAGAACACTTTATAACACTATGCACAAAACTGAAATCAAAATTAGTTAAAGACCTTGATATCAGATCTGACACTATAAGGCACATAGTGGAAAATGCAGGAAGAAATCTCCATGATATTGAATAAAAGGCATCTTCAAGAGTGAAATACCATTGACCAAGCAAAAATCTCTCATTATTGCCTTTTTCTTGTACACTTTTTTGGGGGAAGTGGTATACCCAGAAATATCAGCATCCCTGGGATCACTCCCAGAAATATTCAGAGGTAGGCTGAATATGGGTGCTTTAATGCTATACTAGACATCCAGACATACCCAGACTATACAGTGTTGAAGACTACAAGGCTATGATGGACAGTTCTAGAGGTAGGATAGACAGAGTGGTGGCATGTATTGCTGATCTTTGTACATGGGCCTCATGCAAGCATTTCCCAACTTCCTTTGAGCCATTTTAATATATAGAGAATACTCTTTTGTATAATATATCAATGGGTAAAGACTGAAGTTTAACATTCACCTAATCAAATAAAAATATTATTATTTTTTTGAGTTCGTATTTCCTGATACCTAGCCTTAATCGTTCTATACAGCATATTAAGTCATGCAAGCACATAATTTATACGTCTATTATAGTCCCTTTTACACTCTAATTGCTTATTATTATTGACATATTTATATTTTAAAGGGACATAATTTTATTTTTTATTTTCAAAAGAACTAATGTATAGCCCTAATTTATACTTATAAAATTTTGGTGTGGTAATTGACTTGCAGTCTAGCAAATAGTCACACTTTTCTTCACTTAATGTGCAATATGACTTGCTTCAGCTAATGAGATATTCAAAGATGTGATGAGAGTTATGAACTGCACTTGTGTTCTGGTCTCAGTCTCTTGCAATATGAAAATTGTGGTGAAACAATGTTATTTGCAGTACATTTCAGCCCCCTAAACCTCAGAAAAAGCATGTGAGACAGCAATGCCCTAGCCAACCTGTCATCTACAACCTGAATCAGTTGACCCAACTGAACAACAAATACTTAGGAAGAATAAGTGCTTGTTATTGTAGTTCATTGACTTTGTGGTAGTTGGTTGTTCACCAAAATAGTTGGTTGTAAAGTAAAATTTCAGTATGGTAAGAGTAAATAAAGACCACCTACTATTATTTTGTGGTGTACTAGGCTATCTGCTTTTGTAAAATGAGAGTCCTGGAGTAATTGAGCCCTGAATTACTTAGCAAGATGTAAAACTCATTATTGTTGCCACAGTGTATTTTTAGCAACAGGTCAACCTATACCTACTATGAAATAAATGAATGTTGGAGTAGTTATAAGAACATTCTAGAATTTTCCAATTAAGTCTATTTTAAAAAACAGAGAAAATGAAATTTGTTTCAAATAATATTCAGTGGACTACTCTGGAAGTTGAAGAAGGGAAGAAGTGTGTCAGAAGAGAAGCCTGTCAATTGTCAGCGGAAGACAAAAAGAGTAAAATCCCACCTTTTCACTATGATAGCCTTACTGATGTCATTCAGACTTTTCTCACACTGAGCTCTCTATGAATAAAGTAGTTGTAAGATTTAGCATAATTTAATATTCAAAAAATAAAGGGGGAAGTTAAAAATGTGAGTGAAAAATAAAAATAAAAGTGTTAACAGTAGAATTTTTTTAATACTATTTGTTTATTCTTGGTTGATTTCTCTGAATGAGGAAATCCTGTTTTCTGTGAGTGTCTAATCTGTGTCACTTGTAAAGTTCTGCTAGCTTCTAAAATATTATGACATGGCCGGAAAATGTGTTTGAAACATTCTCACATCAAAATTGTAGTGCCAGTTTATTAATATAAAAATGTAAGAATTTTAATATCCTATAAATTATCAACCCAAATAAAAGTAGTTATCTTTTAATATCTTTTGTGCCTATATTAAACATATAAATATTTTTGACTCCATAGGTTTACTCTAGAAATATTTGACTGTTTATACATTTTCAAGGAATCAACAGGCAATATTTATATAAAATCCAAATTTTAATTAAAAATGTTAATGAATTTAGTTGAAATAAAACTATGAGTGGAACTTTAATGTATAAGTTAAAATTTGTCATTTCAATTTAAGAAGGAATTGTTCTTATGCAACATGTCTGAAATGCTCTAAGAACTCTAAAATGATTTATTTTTAAGTAAATAACATATAAATTATAATGATTATAAAAAGGAAAACTAGAATATAAGAATGAAAAAAGCAAACAAAACACAGAATACTATGGGTTGATAAAATAAACTGAAAGGGAAATAGTTATTTGTTCAAGGTTAACCAGGTTAATTAGGACCAAGAGGGGAGCAATGCTAAGAAGTAAGTCATATATATTAATAGTTGTATACTAGATCAACTAATTTTCATAATTAATGTAGTCATATTTCCACTCTATGGGAGATGTTGATTTTTAACTTTATTCCCCTTGGTTTTATGCCCATACACTAGTGATGCTCAGGGGCTACTCCTGGCTACGCATTCAGAAATTCCTTCTGGCTTGGGGGACCAATGGGATGCTGGGGATTGAACCCAGGTCTTTCCTGGGTCAGCTGTGTGCAAGGCAAGTGCCATACCACTGCGTTATTGGCCCGATTTTAACATTTTCTAAAAGTTTGGCTTGCGTTACTTCCTAATGTTTGTTAAGTAATATGATAAATTACTAACAACCAGAAGTAATAAATTATTTTACATACATCTTATTATTGATATTCACAACCATCTCTAAAGTAAATATAATTCTTTTTATAGATTAACTTAGTCAAAAAGAGAAGATGAATAAATCTAGATCACACCAAATTGAGAATTAGAATATTTTCACCACACCAAAATGGTCAATAAATCCAATATTTGACTGTTAAGAAAGCTCAGAAGGTTGCATGAAGCATAAAAATTGAAGATAAAAAACATGCCATTTAAGAAATAAAAATCAGCTATAAAATTAATATTTAATATTATGTAATCAGTTTTATTAATTTCAATATATATGATCTATTTTGATAGCCAATAAGTTAAATTCTAATTGAGTATATCTACATGAAATCTATAGAATCTACTAATAAAATTTTTGTTTGAGGATATATGACCAGGAGAGTGCCAATAAGAGCTATTGAAATAATGTAGATCTACTATAAGAAAGTACATTTATTTATAAAGTCAAGACCATCGCTCCAAGTCAGTGTCAAAGTATTGCTTATATGCTTTGTCAATAAATTTAATGGAGATCTATTAATGCCAGAATTTCTTGAATATTGATACCTTGATAAAATTTTGTGACCTCTTTATTTAGTGAGAGGGGTGTTTGAGTTACACCTTGAGGTCTCAGAGTTTACTCTTGGTTCTGAACTCAAGAATGACTAGATGATGCTGGTGCAGCATGTGTGGTAATGGGGTGGCTTATGCAGTGTTGGGGATAAAATAGCCTTGATTTTGAGAAGTCAAGCACTGTTTTCCTTATATTATCTTCTGGCCCTTGGAAAATGACTTAATCTTCTTAAGGCTAAATTGCTTCATCTGTAACAGGGTATTCTTAATAATACGTAACTCTAGGATTATTATAAATGGATAATATCTGGTAAGGATTTAAAGGATTGTCAGGCATATATCAATATAAATGATAGAGGAGGGATGATAGAAGTAAATTGTATTTTTTCATGCACTTCTTTAGTTTAATACAGTATTTTCTATAGTTTGGACAATTTGAACTTACCAGTAAGCTTACCCCTGTTCATAATATTACCCCAAATCATTTTTAAGAAAGATTTTACAAGTTTTAGTTGAGGTAAATCAGCATTAAGTTAAGCTTGATTCTATTCTTGTTCTGACCTGGTGTCCTAATTTTAGTCACTTGTTCCTGTAATCAAGTCCCAAACTTATACTCCTGTTCTATTACTTTGTTCCCCAGTGTCTCAGTCCCAGATTGCAAAATTTATACAGGATCTCTAGCTCCTTAGACCTAAATGCTTCCCAAGGGCAAGTTTTTAATATACAAAGAAAAATGTTTGACTTAACAAACTAGTTGACTGTCTTTAAAAACCGGAAATATTTACATAGACATCAAAATCACTTTTATCTGACAATATTTGACCCTTCTGTCCCTGATTCCTGGTATCAACCCAATGAATCAGAATGTTATTTGACATATGCTCTGTATTCTCACAGTATTCACACTTCCTGGCCCAAATGTTAATGTGATTTTATTGGTTCCTTCAGGCTGGGGTCTAAAATTGAGAATAGCAAATATTTATCAAGCATTTACTTTATTACATTTACATTAGATACTCCTTAAAGGCTTCATATTAGCTTTATTATATTACATAGCAAACAGTTGTATGCACTGTCCATTACCCCATTACCTTTAATTATCCCTGCTCCATATGTCTTGTCTGTATAAACATGCATCTGTTTCATCTTTTCATATTGTTATTACTTCATCATCATATAGGAACACTCATAAAAGTCTTAGCAGACTTTCATAATATTCATAATATCAAACACTTACACTGTGGCATCTTGCCTCTTGGTCTCCAGCCTTCCATACCAAGTTAGATTTTGACCATTATAATGACTACTTTGTAGATACAAATCATAGATTTCAGTGATTCTATTACCTCATTTAACCATAGTTTTATAAACTCAAACATTTTGTTGTCACTGGAAAGATTTTTTATTCTCACAAAAATAACTAGCTCCGATTTTGATGAGAAGCCCAGCAAAGGTCATCAAATACTTATAGGTCACTTACTTTTATTTTATACTTTGACATAAACATTGATTTATGCTGTGATATAATAAGAAACCCAAGAAAGTTTGTCTATCTCTTCAGTAATTCACTTTTTTTTTAGTTATCTACCTTTGAAAACTAATAGAATCTAGATGGAGTTGACTTTAAAAATATGGCTCAAGATGGGCCCCTGTACTTCATAAAACAATGAGCAAGAAAGAAGTAACACTGTACATAAATGCAATTTAGCAAATATCTAAGAAAAACTCACAAAGATAAACATAGTCACAACTTATTAACATCATCTGGCTTAGGTGGACCTGAATATGAATTAATTGCATATTCATTTCATAAAGTGCTATCAAAGGTTTTAAAAAACTTTAATAAAAATATTACTTACATAAGGAATTGTGTCCAATGTATCTGTGTTGACAATTATAGGAGCAGGACTAGCCTAGAAAGAAAAACAGAAAAAATTTAAATAAGAATATAATGAGTAGGCTATTCAAGACATAGTGTTTATTTAACAAAGAACTCAATAATATTTTCTAAAGACCGTATAGGATCTCTGTCATATTTTTTATTTTTTTGCCTTTTTTGGCCCACATTTGTGACACTCAGGGGTTATTCCTGGCTATGCGCTCAGAAATCACTCCTGGCTTGGGGGACCATATGGGATGCGAGACAAAAGTCTGTTCTAGATAGGCCGAGTACAAGGCAAACACCCTACCACTGTGCTATTGCTCTGGCCCCAAGATTTCTGTCATATTTTGAGGGAATGAATGAAATGTTGAGAGTTCTTTGTGGTCCTTTCTTTATGTATTTGGAGCTACATTTAGTCATATTATTAAATAAAACAAATATAGAAATTATATTTATTTTCTTTTAACTTTTACTAACATTGATGGATGTGAGAGTTTTGGCTATGTCTAAGACAAGGAATTTCTTATAAATTAGATGAGTAAAAACTTGTAACTTTTTTTTTTATAAAATAACTGTGCTAAAAACTTTTTATTTCTCTCCCAAGGAAACTATGACTAAATAAATACTTATAACAGTTCTTGTGAAGCTATATTTCCATAGACTTATACTAAGTTACAATGATGACATATATAATTATTATGAATTCTCAAAGACACATTTTGTTATATTAATTATATATAGTTAATAATTATATTATATATTTGTATCTCTTCATGACATATCCTAATAATATGATTATAAGTTAGTCAAAGATAGTTGTAAAATATTCTGAATATGCTAAATTATCTTTTAAAAAATCACCCTCTTTAAATTCTAGTAGCAATCCATTAAAGACATTTAAACAAGTGATACAAGTCAGGTCATTAAAAAATAAGAGATTGTAATCACCTTTTTCATTAATCAATCTGAGTTCATGAATATTGAATATACCTTTCTTTACTTTCTAGTTTCTATAATTTTCAAAGCAACGTTTCATTCATTTTCTCTCTCTTTTATTTTTTTGGTTTTTGACTTTTGG
Organism: Crocidura indochinensis; assembly: GCA_004027635.1. NCBI lineage: Eukaryota > Metazoa > Chordata > Mammalia > Eulipotyphla > Soricidae > Crocidura > Crocidura indochinensis. The sequence continues at coordinate 24,448 of PVKC010001024.1, forward strand.
GTTATACCTGGCGGCATTCAGGAGTTACTCCTGGCTCTGCGCTCAGTAGTCGCTCTTGGAAGACTCTGGGGACCATATGGGATGCTAGGATTCGAACCTGGGTCCTTCCTGTGTTGGCCGCTGCTAGGTAAACGCCTTACCGCTGTGCTGTTGCTCAGACTGCCTTTCATTCATTCATTCATGCATTCTCAAAGGAGATTTAGTCATCTTTTGATATTGTAGATTTCATTTTGTGTGTGTCTGTGTGTATGTGTGTGTATGTGTGTGCGCGCGCGCGCGCGTGCGTGTGTGTGTGTGTGTGTGTGTGTGTGTGTGTGTGTGTGTTTTGGGGTTTGGGGCAACACCGGTGACACTCAGGGGTTACTCCTGGTTATGTGCTTAGAAGTCGCTCCTGGCTTGGAGGGCCATATGGGACGCAGGGTGATCGAACCACGGTCCATCCTAGGTCAGACAAGACAATATGCAAGACAAATGGCACACGACTGCACCACCACTCTGGCCAGGCAGATTTCATTTTGATAAAAACATATTTTCATGATTAAGTCAATTTATGTGCCTATAAAATCCTAATAAATTATAAAACAATAGCCCAATGACTTTTTTGTTTGTTTTAGGGTCACATTTCTATAACTGACCCTTCTCTGAGGTTGTTCCCAAAAGTGTTCTGGGATCCATGCAGTATCAAGAAAGAACTTGGGTCACCTTAAAAATCGGTTAGTTTTATTAAAGAAATAACTACACTGACAACTACCATGACAATGGTAGTGAATAAGAGAAATAGAATAACTGTCTTGAACACAGGTAAGGGGTGGGGGATGAGGGCGGTAGAGGGCATTGGTGGTGGGAACGTTGTACTGGTGAAGGTGGGGTGTTCTATTTACTTATTTATTTATTTATTTTGGACATTTGGGCTATATCTAGTGATGTTCAGGGTTTAATCCTGGATGTGCTCAGAAACCTCTCCTGGCTTGGGAAACCATATGTGATGCCAGAGAATCAAAAAGTGGTCTGTCCTGGGTCAGTCGCATGCAAGGCAAACATCCTACTGCTGTGTCATCGCTTTGGCCCAACTTTTATATATATGTATGAATATCTATACATACATATATAATTAAAACCCAACTAGATGCTTGTAATCATGGTGCTTAAATAAAAATATATATAAAGAATAGGTTATTTAAAAATAAATGAGATGATACACATGAATACTTGTATATATACATGAATCATGGTGCTTAAATAAAGATATATATATAAAGAATAAGTGATTTAAAAATAAATGAGGTGATATACATGAGTATGCTTTGTAAATTAAAATATATACAAAATGTTAGTATCAGATTTTCTTAAAATAGATTATAGTCATGCATTCATTACTTATTACCAGGATACACTTTGAGAAATATGTTCATATTCATACATTCATATACATTCAAATATATAGTGGTTGGTGAATTCAAAGATATAAGCAATGTAATGGATCTAAATATATTCAAGATCTAATTCATAAATAGATACATAAATTACCATATTAAATACATATGACTGGGGACAGAGGGATAGTACAGTGGGTTATACATTTGTCTTGCTTGCAACTGACCTGGTTTCAATCCCCAGAAATCCATATGCATCTTTAGGAGTGATTTCTTAGTGCAAAGTCAGAAGTAACTACTGAGAACTGTCAAGTATGGCTCAAAAAAAAAACCAAACCAAACCAAAACAAAATACGGCCCCCCAGAACCCACAAAACATTGGTTGCTAGTGTTATTGGTGAGATGTTATCTCTAATCAATTTTATAGACAAGAGATTCAGGTTTAGGCAAAATGATAGTAAATGCTTAACATTAGTTTTATTTTTTCCTTCAAGATCAGTCTTTCACTCATGAAGCTGTTCTGTTCACTAGAATCTAGGTGAATCCATTACAAGAGTTATTAAGTAATTGAAGGGTTTTAATAGAGCATAAGATATATGTCTTATGCAAAGCAAAAACTCATAAAGGCAAGATTTACTCCTTGCATATTAGTTTCTTGAAAGAATTCTGGGAATCTTTTTAGTTCACTGAAAACTTATAGTAATAGAATTAAATATCGTTTTACTCTTATTATCTAGTATATGTGAATCAATAAACATGCTGCATTTTGAAGTCGGGCTTTCAGTATACCTTATTTTGTTTTTTTCTCATAGGTTTCATTACTGTGGTCTGGGGATAAACTTTATACATAAATTTATTTCTTATTAAATGCCATTTTATCTTTTAGTAGATTTATGCATATATTTCATAAATCATTTTTATATAAAGTAGAGACTTAATTATAAATAACTTAGCAGGAAATAATTTAGTGTTATCAGAACCAAAAATTAGCCTACCAAGTAATTCCAAGTACACCTAATAAAATAACATAAAAATAACCTAAAATAACATTTCAAATAAAAACCTAAAATGACATGAATATGTAGTACAGGAATATATAATATGATAACTAAACCACCATTAGAAACTTGTTCCCAGAAAAAAGCTTAACAGGACTATATTTCCTTGAACAAGGTCCACTGTTTTAAAATTAACAATAAACAATAAACATCATTTTTTAACTTTTCCTTGTATTATAAGAGAAAAAATCCAATTTATTTGTCCTTTGATTAAGGAAAATAGTAGGTAATTTCAGAAAAGTAAAGTAAGCTACTGCTAATTTTTGAAAGGAGAGGCTTACCTAAACTTAACAAACCAATTTTTATGAAATAATAATATTTTTATGACTGCAGAAACAGAGGTTGTGAATCTCCAGCATAATAAATATTAAGAGGAAATCAAATGATAATATCTGGGTCCTAAAACAAACCCAGAAAGTAAATAAATACCTACAATAAAAGTTATTAAAAATGCAAAAGGGATATATTAAATTGTGTGAATACATGCTTCTCTTGCATATATCTCACAATGGTTAGGAGATGCCATAGTGGGTCCTTTTGAGTAGCTCATTATCTCTCTATTCTGCTACATATAAATTCAGAGAAAATCCATTCTTATGCTTCAGTACTCATTGATTTTACTTCCTTTAGCAAAAGCAGAGAACAAAATTCTCAACTGATAATGAATTGGAATGCAGCAGATTTCTTTCTTTGTGTGTGTGTGTGTGTGTGTGTGTGTGTGTGTGTGTGTGTGTGTGGTTTTTGGGTCACACTGGCAGTGCTCAGGGGTTACTCCTGGCTCCATGCTCAGAAATTGCTCCTTGCAGGCACAGGGGACCATATGGGGCACCAGGATTCGAACCGATGACCTTTTGCATGAAAAGCAAACGCCTTACCTCCATGCTATCTCCCAGGCCCCAAGCAGCAGATTTTTATGTACAGTTCCTGGTTTACTTTTCAGGCAGGATAATAATTTCAACAATTCCTTCCTTCTTTTATTTCTGATCTTTTAAATCATGTGAATATATGCCTTATTTGACCATACTTGGTTTGTGTTTTAAAACAGGATCTCTAGCCGGGTGGTGGCGCTGGAGGTAAGGTGCCTGCCTTGCCTGTGCTAGCCTTGGACGGACCGCGGTTCGATCCCCCAGTGTTCCATATGGTCCCCCAAGCCAGGAGCGACTTCTGAGCGCATAGCCAGGGGTAACCCTTGAGCGTCACCAGGTGTGGCCCAAAAACCAAAAAAAAAAACCAAAAACAAAAAACAGGATCTCTAGTTACACTGAACCTTTAATTCACATATTTCAAATCCTCTTTCTCCATATGAATATTAATTGAGTCTCTAAATCAAGGTAATTACTCATATTTGAATGCTGAATATATATATTTGTGTGTTCCACCCAAATATTTCTGCATTACTGTACAAAATGACTTAATTGAATAGAAAGTTTCTGTAATCAGCGTATTTAAATGTTTATCTATACTTTGTAAATCTAGGCATGGAATTTGAAACATAATCTTAAGAAAGTATCTTTTTCCAATTACACAAACTATAATGTACAAATGGTTCACCTTTTGAATTGCATTCTTTATGTGGGGAAAGTTGATTTTCAGTAAGATGGAGCAAGACAGAGAAAAGTGATGACATTTAAATCGTGACATTGTGTTATTCATGATCAACCTCCTAGTTAAAACTTCTTTTGTGAATTGGGACACACACAGTAGTGGTCAAGGTTTACTCCTGCTCTGCACTTAAGGATCTCTTCTGGTGAAATTCCAGGGCCATATGGCATGTAGGAGATTGACCTATATTAAATTCTCTGGCCATGTGCAGTACAGGTACCTTACCTTCTGTAATATCTGTACTCTTACTGTACTCTACCTACTCTTACTACTGTACTACATGTACTGTACCTACTGTACACTTTATCCTAAATATTTGTGTAGGGAAGCAATGCCAGAAATCAAACTCAAGGCTTTATACATGCAAACAAATTCCTCAATAATGTTTCTTATACTAGTAAAATATAAAATTTTGTCACATAACAACAAAAGAAATGTAATAAAGAGTAGGAAAATGTCAAGATACTTCTTACAATTTGATTGACATAATTATCTCTTGACATTTTAAAATTACATTATTGAGGAAATACTTCTGCTAAAATGGGCAGGGGAGTCCCTGGATCAGCTGTAATGAGGAACCTTCTCAAGTTAAGTATTTCGTAGAGAGTCATATTTGTCAGTCAGTAAGAAAATATAATCTGACAAGTCTTTATCTGAAGTACAAGAAAGAGTGGGGAGTCGAAAATTGAATCCAGACTACATTTACATGTTCATGAAGTAAAACAAAATGAGAGAGGAACCCTCATAGTGAAATGATCTAAAAACGGCAATAACTGGATGGTGATCATGTTGGTGTGAATAAGAATTGTATATCAATTTTACTCAGGAGCTATATTAGAGAAGGCAGGTGAACAATAGTAGGTCAAGTTAAACATAATGTAAGATATGGTAAGAATAATAAGCGAGCTGCTTTGGGAGCTCAGAATCTTTGGTTTATCTCATTAGTCTGAAAGTATAAATCTACAGAGGAATAGAGGTCTTATAAATAACTTTTTTCTACTGAATGGCACAAAAACTTGAAACAAAAAGATAACTTGAAAGGCAATGCAAGTTTTAAAATGCTCTTTTATATGCATATGTGATTTCATTAGGAAGATTGGAGAATCCATAAGGTCAAGGTAAATATTAGTTGGTTTAGCTTGGTTTCTTAAGATATGAACTCCCATGTTACTCTAGAGATCACCCAAAAAACTGTAAGCTTTTTATTGCAAGCTTCAATCAGACTGTGCCTTAATGTATATTAGACAGATATATAGCCAATCAGTTCTGAAATGAGAAATGCAATACTGAAATGGTATAGTAAGAATGGCATTTAGGACAGTATTTTGTTTTACATTATTTTCCTCTAACCCTTCATCATGTTTTACAATTCTAAAATTTAACTGTGATATGGGTGGGGTTGTGAAAGGATAACTACTAGTTCTGTTTCCTGTATTGTTTTCAAGCTCTTTGAGGAATCTAAAACTTTTTCATTTCCTTTTTGCTCAATCTAAGGAAGCCCCACATTCCAACGTTTGGTTCTATTATTATTTTATAGATCTTGGGGCCCAAGTGGTGGTGCAAGTGGTAGGGAGTTTGCCTTTCATGCCCTAAACTAGGGCAGATTGAAGTTCACTTCCCCAGGGTCCTATATGGTCCCCAAGTCAGGAGTGATTTCTGAGTGCATAAATCTACCCAAAGCCTGAACTGACCTGGCTGGGCATCACTATTCTGGAATGTAATGGTATCATGAACCACTGCTCCCACCCTATATGGTATCTGAGTGAAAATAATTATGGTAAGCTTATATGTAACACTTATTTATGTCTATCTAATTAATCTGAAGATTACCCTGTTAGACATATACTGCTATTTTCCATGTATAGGCAAAGAATCAGATTAAATAATTTTCCCAATGTAATACATGTGATAAACAGGCCATGTTCTAACCCAGAATATGGCTCAGAAGCCTTGTTCATAGAATTTGTGCTCTCAGAATGAAATCACACTTTACTAATTTTTCTTTGTTTTCATTTAAAATAACTCATCAGCAACTCAGAGCACAGTTCAAAATCAAGTTAATTCTACCACACTTATAATAGCCTGAGCCAGACTGTTCTTTCTTCATCTAGTACATGATACACCATGCTTTAAGGATGATAATGTAGGAGGAGGCTGAAAGCATCACCATTTATAATTACTGAATCAGATATTTTCAAAGCAAGCTACAAAGGAAATATGGTAAATGCATGATTAAAATCAGTCACTCCTTGAATGAAAAAAGCACAACAGAATATTAAGAATAAATATATTATTGATTGTAAAACTTCAAAATTTGTACCTTAAGGAATAAAAAATATTACAAATATGAAAATGAAATTAGAGAAAAATGTCATATGTTAGATATCATAACTATTATGTATTGAAATTGACAGTGAAATAAAATTAAACAATAGTAAAAGGAGGCATTTATTAAATGATCAATCATTTTTAGCAGCTATGGTAAATAAAACATATCCATACATTCATCACCTAAAATGAAAAAGAAAACATTGCCATTTCTATCTCTAACAGAAAACAAGGGGATACTCAAAATGTTTCAGTCACTTGTCCATAGTAAAAAATATAACAGTCAATAAAGAGTGATGAGTTTAGTTAGAGAAATAGCTACATTTTGAACTGTCCTAATAATGAGAATGTATGAGGGAAATGGAGAGCCTGTCCAGAGTACAGGCGGGGGGTGGGTGGGAGGAGGGAGATTTGGGACATTGGTGATGCGAACGTTGCACTGGTGATGGGTGGTGCTCTTTACATGACTGAAACCCAAACATAATCATGTATGTAATCAAGGTGTTAAAATAAAAAATATAAAAAATATATATAACAGTCAAATCAGGCCTCAAACACAGAACTCTCTATACCCAGAATTCATGTAGATTAAAAAAAAATCATTTTTTATTCTTTTTTATGACTTTGTCCCAAGGATAACTACCTAAAAATGCAGTAACATTTTGTTAAGAAATTTGTCATTTTCTCTTTTACAATCTGAAGAGAAATTTCTCACTAGCCTGACTCAGAATCAATTTCCCAATTCTCAAAGGAATTCTAGGTCCCTTAATCTCTTGTGAACTTCCACTTAAAAGTGGGACATTGTATTCCAGTTAACCTATTTCTGAAGAAGTAAGCTGGAAAAATAATGCATATGGAGTAAAAAGAAGTGCTCATAAAATGTAAGACATTTTTCCTTTACATAATTTGTGGTTTTTAATTGTTTTCTGTAATTTATTTTATATTTCACTACATTGGGGGTATAATTTAAGACCAACCTTATTTTGATATCTAAGATAAAAGGAACAAGTGATTCTGACCTTCAGTGGCATAGGTAACTCCAGTTCTCCAAGAAATGAGGATAGCAAGATGCTAAAATAAGAATGGTTGAGTGAGGGGCCAGGGAGATAGCATGGAGGTAAGGCGTTTGCTTTTCATGCAAAAGGTAATCGGTTGGAATCCCGGTGCCCCATATGGTCCCCCGTGCCTGCCAGGAGCAATTTCTGAGCATGGAGCCAGGAGTAACCCCTGAGCACTGCCAGGTGTGATCCAAAAAGCAAAAAGCAAACAAACAAAAAAGAATGGTTGAGTGAACAGTGCGAGTATCCAAGGCTTGACTAGCCAGGTTTAACTTAAAGGTTAAGATAACACTTTAAAAAAAATCACTACCTTTTTGCAGTACAGTCTGAAGTTGTTCAAAGTGATGTCCTCTGTCTTCTATTTATGAGATATTGCTTTACCTATTCTTGGAGGTTTATTGTTAAATATAAATTTCAGGAGCATTTGATTTTTTAATTTGAGAACCAATATAAGAATCCTTATAGAAACTACATTAAATCTGTATGATTCTCTGTACAATATGATACTGGGATAAGGACAGACACTAATATTAGAAGAATAAAAACAAATATTCTAAAACAGATCCCCAGGTATGATACATTATGTTTGTTTTTCTTTTTGTGCCATACCTCATGGTGCTCAGGAGTTACTTTTGGCTCTGTGCTCAGAAATCACTTGTAATAGGGTTTGGGAACCACATGGGAAGCTGGGGATTGAAACTGAGTCATACGTGTGCAAGACAAACATCCCTACCCAATGTTCTATCAATAGTAATTCTTGATAAAGAAGCAAAAATATGAAATGAAGCAAGGAACACCTCTTCAACAAGTGGTACTGGAAAAACTGGTGAGCTATAAGCAAGAAAATAAAGACAGATATCTTTCTAACTCCATGCATAAAGTTAAAACCAAAATGGATAAAAGACCTTGAAAACAGATATAAACCATTAGGTACATAGAAAAATATAGGAAGAATTCTTCATGACATTAAAGCTAAAGTTATCTTCAAAGATGAAACAGTACTGACCAAGCAAATGGAAACAAAGATAAACAATGGAAATACATTAAATTAAGAAGTTTTTGCACTTCAAAGCAAATAATGACCAGGATGCAATGACTACACTTGGAGTTGGAGAAATTATTCACCCAATAACTCTCTTATAAAAGGTTAATATCTAAGATATATAAAATACTGGTAGAGTTTAATAAGAAAAATAATCAAATCTCATAAAAAAATTGGGGAGAAGATATAATAGAAACTTCCTCAAAGAAGAAATACAGATGACCAAAGGCATATGAAAAAATTCTCTACATCATTAATCATCATTGAGATGCAAACTAAAACAATGATATATTATCTCACATGAAAGAGATAATATCTCTTAATAATATATCTTGATGTGGCATACATCAAGGAAAACTTCTTGTGTTGATGTTGATGCCAGGAGAGATATTCTCATTAACTGCTGGTTGGAATGTAGGCTGGTTCAGATTTTTTTAAAAACAGTATAGACTTTCCTCAAAAATCTAGAAACTGAGCTTCCAGTCAACCCAAAAATATTCCTGGGCCCGGGAGATAGCATGGAGGTAAGGCGTTTGCCTTTCATGCAAAAGGTCATCGGTTCAAATCCCAGTGCCCCATATGGTCCCCTGTGCCTGCCGGGAGTAATTTCTGAGCATGGAGCCAGGAGTAACCCTGAGCACTGCCGGGTGTGACCCCCCAAAAAAATATTCCTGGGAATATACAAAATACAATGCAGAAAATGCATTTGCACTCCCAGGGTAATTGCTGAATTATTCACGACAGTAATAAATGGAAACAACCCAAGTACACAGAAGAATGGATAAATAAACCATGGTACATTTACATGCAGGGATACTATGCAACTGCTAGAAAAATGAATTTATTATTTTTTATATACTAAGACAGGAAGAGTATCATATTGAATAAAGTGAGTTAGAGGGAGATGAAGTGACATAGAATAAATGCAATATTTTATAAAATATAAAATTAAAAAACATAGTACAAGAGTAATATCCAAAGAAAATAGAATAGAAATGATGGTTGAGAAGTGCAGTTATGACAGATGACAGTCGTAATTAGAAATGATCAGTCCAGACAAAAATTGGTCATTGAAAGTAAAATGATATGCATGAAACCCCTTCAGTAATAGTAATGTAAATTATGGTACCTAAATGTAAAATTGAGAGAGACAGACAGGTAGTAGACAAAAGAGAAGAGTGTGTGAGGGAAGAGTTAAAGAAAGTATGAAAAGGAGAATGAGAGAGACAGAGAGAGAAGAGATGTGTTTGTATTTGGGTCAAACTGGGAGAGGAATTGACAATGGGAAGGTAACTGAAGAAGTTGTTTGGTGGTGGGAATGAAAACTGGTGTAGGTGTGTGGTCACACATTCAAATGTTAAAGTATGGTATTAGTGTTAGTATCATGAACCTTAGATGATTAAATATGTATAGAAAGAAGGTATGCAACAAAGATTGAGCAAATATGCACTAAGTATGATAGGCAAATATGATAAACTTTCAATTGCATTGCCTTATTTCTTATAGAATCTCAGAAAGGGCTGAAATTTCCCTTAACTTCAAGTGAGTAAACAGAGGTTTAGAGTGAGTTTATATATTCTCCAAAGTTAATTAACTGGTGTGAAACAAAAGCTGACCTTCAAATCCAAATCTAAGTCTCTTATATTTCCCTGTTCATGATATCACGAATCCTATCAATTTACCCTTAATTTTACCAACCTAACTGTTTAATTTATGCAAATGGTCTCTGAAGATTCTACCCTAAAAGTGGAGTAATTAGTTCCAGTCTTAGATGTGGTTTTACTAATGTTCCTTATGCCAAAATAACTATACATGCTTAATTCATTGATTCACTTTTCATGGTGTTATTCCTGGAAAGTCACATGTGGATATCATCGGCTTATATTTATTTATTTATTTATTTATTGCTAAAACACCCAAAAGTGATAGACATAGCAGTACTAATTTATATTCTAAATTTCAGTGCTAGAATTATGAACACGCTGTTAATAACTCAGTTTATCTAGGTCATATGGATTAGGACCTTTCACATAACAGATAGTACAGCTAGCCAGGCACTTGCCTTTTTCGTGGTCAACCCAGGTATGATCCCATCATCACTTAATGTTCCCACAAGCCCTTCCAGAAGTAAACAGAAAAGAGTAAACCTCGAATATTATTGAGTGTGTCTAAGCAAAAACAAACAAACAAAAAAAAATCTAATCTATAAAGAAAAACATATCAAATCATATGTAGAATGGTTCATTTACATGAGAAGATATTTTATGGATAGAGAACAGAGGAATTTTGCATTAGATTTTACTGTTAAAACCTATATCAGGTGCTCATTCAAGTCATATTTTATCTAGAAGATCTGACAAAGTCTGTTTTTAAAACATGGCATTGGTTTTGGATTGCAGAATGAACATAATAAAAATCACTCAGTTAATTTTCCCTCATTTAAAATTCTGATAATTCTATCTATTTTTATTCAAAATGATCTTTTCTACTTGAAATCATTTTCAGTGAGGAAAAACATGGAAAAGGAAGAGAAACAACAGCTAAATAATGGGAACCAGAAAAAAGAAAGAATGATAAATAGTGGTATTATTGGTGCCAAAGAACAGATTATGCAAATGTGTTTGTATATTGTCACTGACTAGGCAATGGACCCTTTGTTTCATAGACAAGAACCTTCAAATTCTTTGCATTCAAACTGCCAACCAGTTCCTAGGTCCACAGCTGTTCTAGGGGAGATAGTATCTATGTTACTATTTGTTTCTCTGTTTTTATTGTGGCTTTCTTGCCTTCAGTTATTCTTCAAAGCAAGTGACTTACTTTTTTCTTGAATACAGTGGGTTTATTGAAAGAAAATAAATTTATTGAACTAAAACACAAATTAACATTATTTTATTTTTAATTTTTATATTAATATCTTTATTTAAACACCTTGATTATAAATATGATTGTAGTTGGGTTTCAGTCATGTAAAGAACATCCACTTTTACCAGTGCAACATTCCCACCACCAATGTCACAAGTCTCCTTCCTTCCCTCCCCACCCCATCCCCACTTGTACTCTAGACAGGCTTTCCACTTCCTTCATTCATTCACACTTTTATGATAGTTCTCAGTGCAGTTATTTCTCTAACTGCACTCACCACTCTTTGTGGCGAGCTTTACGGTAGGTGACTTACTTGCTCAATTTACTTCCTATTGGGCCTAGGATAATGCTATATATTTTTTTTCATTATGTGGCTAAAAAAATAGAGGAAAAAATGCTAAGAAATTAATGAGAGAAAGGGAAAATGTATGAAGATTCTGACATGTGGGACTGTCTCAAGTTGGAGATGAAATGATGATTCATAGGCTGACTCTAATTTATTCTTTCAAAGCACCTCATACATTAGAATAGTAATCTGAGACACACTAAAACTGTCATTTCTTTATAAACATTGATCCAACTAAATACAAAACACTAACTTCCAAATGCTTGCAATCTTGTATAACATGGCATCTCCCGTTTTTTTCAGTTAAACAAATATTTATTTTGTTTTGTTTTGTTTTGGGGCCACACCCAGTGACACTCAGGGTTATTCCTGACTATGGTCTCAGAAATCGCTCCTGGATTTGAGGACCATAGGAGACGCCAGGAATCAAACCCAGGTCCATCCTGGGTCAGCTGCGTGGAAGGCAAACACATTACTTCTGTGTTATTGCTCTGGCCCCACCAAAATCTTTTTTATGTAATCATGTATGTCATAGGATTAGCATCATCTGATCTTGCACTTGAAATCAACTGGTAAGGCTTGGAGGGCTGGTAGAGCCAATGCAGAATTCAGTCAGCTTACTTAATTTTAAATAATTTCTAAGTTACCATTCCAACAGAAATAGGGACTAGATGATTCTTGATTTTAATAATAAAAATGTTTAATATTATAGCATAAGTTATAGTTTCACGGTTATAAATCAATGCAAAAATTTTTTGCTTTAAATATGGAATTATTTTGACTTCACCACCATTATGGTGCCCAAAATGCCTCACTACTGTTTTCATGTAATAACTTCTAATCTAACTAATACTAATATTATTTTGAATAAAACAAAATCAATAATACCAAAAATGTAAGATTTTTACTGAGATTTAGCACTTGTCTTCATATGATTCATAAGATTTTTAGACTATCAATTTAATTTGTCTGTAATTTATTATTCATGCAAAGAATTTATATACTACTCTTTTGTAAACTTCATATGCTTCAATAAATGAATATAATCTTACATAAAAACACTATACAATTCTAAATTATATATTTGGGTTCATTCAAAATTAACAACTTATAATAATAATAATAATGTTGACTTTTCCTGGCTACTTTTTTCTTTGATTAGCTAGCATGGCACAGTTTCAGTTCACATAATATCACTTAAATTACACACAGCTTATAATAGTTGGAAAAGTCATGAATTTTACAGAGAATTAAATAAAAGTTAAGGAGATTTCGTAATTCTTCTCAAGATAGTAGATCAAAGACTTAGATAAGTTATTCAGGAAAATGAAAGTAAATACTAATAAAATTAAAGAAAGGATCAACTGGTCCTTGGAGAAGGGAGGTGGGTAGACTGATGGATGTGGTATTATAATGAGGTAGATAAGAACCATTAATAATAGTACTATAAACTAAAACAGGTTTTTTGAGTAAAATTAAAAAATGAAGAATGAGATTTAGTTCTAATAGATCATATTTCACAATTTATTCATTCGTTATTCTGGTCATTTCAACTATGTTATAAATAAGATGAAGATATCAACATCTATTTTCAATAATAGGTTCCAATGAAAGAATCTAGGCTAAGTTCCTTGAAAACTGAAACAAGATATAAATATAAAAGATTAGGGTTTAGCCAAGGCGTGATTGTGTGTCAACAACAATAGTAGCAACACAAAATGCATCAGTTCTATATATTTTTGGTTACTTCATAATACAAAACAATATATGATTACAAAATAATACATAAACAAAAAAGCCCAAGAAAGTTCATCATTCTTAAGTTCTAATAAAAATGCCCATGATAAACTAATATTGTAATTTATCTTTAGTACTACATCAATGCATATTTTATGCTTAATACTAATTTTACTACAGGAAAGAGGGCAGCTCTGATTAATTACAAACTTTTTAAAAATTTTAGAGAAAAATGTTGGGATCTATAATGGTAAGAAAGGTGGAAGTGACAGCATGACTAGACAGTTTTATGTAACAATCCAAATATTGATGAGTCCACAAAAACATTTTACAATGAATAATAGGAATAAGAAGATGGTATCTTACATCTGGTAATAATTTTTAATAACTTCTGTATATAGAGAGATCAAAAGACTTTCAGTCATAAAATGTATATGCACAAGAAAGATTAAAATGTTAGTATGCTTCTTGTCTTCTGTTCAAAAACAGAATGACACTTCCATCCATTTTCACCAGAAATCTGCAAATGTTTTGTCATTGCAAATAATGGCAATTATATATGTTACTTCAGATGTGGTTCTTTCTTTCCTCCTTAAGTTAGAACATCTCTATAGATTAAGTGTCATCTTTTGGTTAAAGTGTCATCTTTATTCGATTTTTAATTAAAATTGCATTAACAAACTTGCTTCTGTTCTGCAAGAGGAAATAGATTAAAAATTGAGGTACTAATAGACAGAAAGGCAAAGCAAAGATAGCTGGAATGAAATATAGAAGTGAATCGCCATGATTGAGGATAAGTCAATTAATATTGTTTCCAGAAATAAAAGAAATACTCGGAACACCATAAAATATGACTAAAACTCACTCCTGAACAAATCATATTTAATGAAAACCTAAGCTTATAATAGTACAAGTTCACTTCCTAGAGCCAGAAGCAGTTATTCAAAAATTGTGGTATTCTTGATTTGTGCAGTATTAATTACATAAAGTTTTTAGAAAATATAACATTTATATAACATTTATAACATTTATATATTAAATATAAGCACAGTACTAAGAATCTCAGAAAACAACTTTATCTTGTAAATATAGTTAATTATATATGATGGAATTATATGATTTCATCATATAATTAATATACATGTGTCAAGAATAACATCACAATAGGCAAGCACTTATGGGCTTACCTAGATGGGCTTTGTCCCAGGCACCATATAATTCCCTGATCCCTGAATGGGGCCCAGACTAAGCCCTGAGAACAGCTGAGTGTTGCCCGAAAAGCAAATAAACAACAAAAACTTCTTTAGGAGCATACAACATTATATGGAAATGAGACAACCTCTGCCCCAACTGTTATATTTAAAAATAGAGAAATGTGATGAAATAATATTACCCAATGAATCCTCTTACATACTATAGAAACAATATATTTTCAATTTTATATTGACTAAATAAAATAGTATTAAAGAAGTATGTAAGTCATATTGTAAGAGTTGTTAGGTTTTTTTTTTCAGTAAGTATAATCAAAGTTCCAACATTGAAGGTAAATAGCCATAAAGCAATCATTTATTTATGAGAAATGGGAGACTTGTAAGGGCACACAGATTAATTCTTGAAAGTCAAGATTTCACTATGAAGTCTCATGAGCTCAGCACTTTCATTTACCATTTCAATTGTCTTCTGCCATTTTTTTTTAAGACTAGAGTTTATCTTTGGATCATTAGGCATAACTGACTTTTGTTTTAATTAAGGTTCTCTGGTTAGTGAATCTCAACTTCTACTAGTTTAAGCAAAACTTCAACTTGCTATCAGGTTGAAAGAGCAGGAAGCACAGAAGATTATCCATGTAATTAATAAGAACTGGATACCCAAGATACCAGAAAGCTTTAATCTAGTTTTCCCATATCTTGCTGTTCCTATGGTCAGTAATCTCTGTCTCTAAAATAGGAACTACTTCACTTTTTATCTTTTTTTCACTTTCCATGCTAGTTTCATTTCTGTATATATGTACAGAAGCTTTCTTTATTTTGGTACACATGTTTTCTGTCCTAGGCACAGGTAGGCATTTTCTCCTGGGTCAAAAACTATACAGTGAAGTTAGTGAAGTCTGAAACCTGAAAGTCATCTCTTTCTCTGCTGGAGAATTTTTTTTAGCGCTTCAAGTTTATTGCCTACATGAGAATTATTCAGTGTGTCTTTTCTGACTGATACTGGCAGTATCCCCCTGGCCCTGCCCACTAGTTATACAAAGAACCAAACTTAGAGCTTTATGCATTCAAGACAATTGTTCTATTGATGAGCCATATCTTCCAGCCCTAATCTGCAGAATTCTGGACATTAAATCAATGAAAAGAATCAATTGGATAAATGAACCAACTCTATGTCAACTGTTGTGTTGTTTTTGGGTGCTGAGTATTGAATTGAGTCTCACATATATAAGGTTAGTGAACTAACATTGAATTTTATTTTATATCTTCTGTTTCTCTTGGTCTGGATTCTTCTCTAAAGCTAAACAAGGAAGAATAGGACCTAATGAATGTTGAATTTTTTCCTCTTGCTATGTTGCATTTGCGTGCTTTGGTGTATGCACTGCTTCATCATCTCATATCTCTCTCTCTTGATAAGTCCCATTTTAAAGTTATGTCAATATGTTTCTTGTCCCCGTTGTCCTTGATAATATTTCCTCTTCATTCCAAGTAAATGGATCTAATATTATTCTTATGCTAATAAATTTACTTTGAGTTATACATCATTGATTATTACAATTATAATATCATGTTGTAGATAATTTTATCATACAATTTTAACCCTTATTTTATTGAAATAGTAATGAAAATAAGTTCTAGGTCAAAAATTTAGTTTCAAAGTCTAACTTTCCACTTATTAGTTATGTTATTAGGAGAAGTTGAGAATATCTCCTAAAACTCTGCAAACTTAGCAGGTAAATAATATTACTCAAACTACATAGTTGTTGGCAAAATAAAGGAGAAATTTAAGTGAAATGCTTAGCATAGACTATAACATAAATAGTTGTTCAATGAATACTACTATTTTTATTATCAAATTATATATATAAGCATTTGTTAATTTGATGAAAAATGATTTGCATTTTAATCTATAAAATATTTTGTTTTTAGTAACCTTAAAATGTACCTAAGTTTGTTGGGTTGGAGAGATATCCAGTGGGAAAGGTACTTGCTTTTGATCTGTGTTGGATTTCTGGCACTATACATGGTTTCTTGAACACAGAATGATCTAATGTAAGCTCTTAAGCCCTGCCAGATGTAACCATATCTTCTCTCCAAACTGTTATGATTTTAATATTAGAAAAGCATATGTATTTAATTTATATAGTATTAAGTTGTAATGAAGAGAAAATTTATAATCACAGAATAACATTAGTGTGTTCATTGAAAAATATCTATGTAATTACTTGTCTAATATTTGCCATTTGCCTTCTGTAGGAAAAATACCTTGGAATATGACTTGCACATATTCTCTTTTTTTTCAGCATTGCTGAATTTATTTATTAGTGTTTTTCTTTTACATATTGAGGAGGGTGGTGCCAACCCCTAGTGGTGCTCATGGGCTGTTCTTGGTTCTGTGCTCAGGAGTGACCCTTAGTGATGTATATATAGTGCTAGGTATTTGAACAGGGGTTGACAGGATTCAGGACAAAGGTATTAACCCTTGTACTATATATTTACTTTTCTATACTCCTACATTGTGATCTATATCCAGGACCTGACAGTAAATATTAGTTGATGATGAGAAGGACAGAAAAATTGAAGTCACTTATAGAATTAGAAATTACTTTACCATTCCTTCCACCTAAAATATTTTTCTCATCACAAATAAAGGTTGAATTTTTTTAACTTTTAAATTCAACTGAGTTACTCACCTTGAAATTTTTACCTTATCTTAATGGTTAAAATAATTATTACCATTAAGATACTTAGGATATTAATCACAAATGCATACAGTATTAAGTTCTTTAATACTAGATTGATTTGTGTTGCCCTTTAAAAATTAATTTAATATGATTGCAGTAAGTTTTGTTTAAAATTTTCTTGAATTTTTTCAATTTAAATTTCTCTTAATGTTTGACAAGTAGCCCAACATTCACATTACCTTCCAAATTGTTTTCTTGAATTGAATAAATCAATACTATTGATTAAGAGAAGTCTAGAGAACAGCAGTATGATGAATGTATGAAAGAGGCTGAGGACATGTAATTCCAAAATGAATGTTTAAATTACAAAACAGAAGCTTGATGACTAACAGAACTTGGAAACAAACTTTAGATATTGCAGAAAGAGTCATGGGGACACTGCTTGGGCAAAACCTAATCCAAAGATAATGAATAACTTGACAAATTTTTTGTTTTGTTTTATTAACTTGAATCATACCCATCAGTGCTCAGTGTTTACTCCTGAATCTGTGCTCAGGGATCACTTCTGGAAAGCGCAGAGGACAATATGGGGTTCCAGATAATGAACCCAAGTAAGTCACAGCAAGGCAAATGAGCTAAAGATCTCACAAGCAGGGTAGCACTGACTTTTGAAACACCATTGAGTTGTGAAGACATGAACAGGAGAGCTAACTAAGGAATTTGGATGGATTTTTGCGTGCATAATAATTGTTCTCCTGCTTTGAAGTCAGATTTTATAAAGTTAACTCATTTCCACATTACACATTTCCAAATATTTTATTTAAAATAACATGTTTATTATAAAGAATGTAAATGATAAAAACAATATAGCTTTGTGTTTTAACTATATTTAGTGCAGCATGAAAGATACATGTGTTTTTAGAATCTACCAGGATAATTTAATTCTCAAGACAAGAATGCCATCTATACATAAAAATATCTGTGAGGCCAAATCTATCAAAATATTTGTATAAAATATATACTGTGGTTTTTTAAAGTGCTTAAAGAGTAAAATAAGTGACATTTAACTTATATATGCTAACAAAAAGGAAATTGAAGACAATATGGATAGATATAGCATAATTAGTTTTAATATTTTAATAGATATTATTCTCTAAAGTTATCTACAAATGTTGATGATATAAATATTTGTTTAATGCAAGAGTTGGTAATAATTGAGAAGATATGAAAGGTTGGTGAATTTCTGATATCTTCTGTAAAAGACTTAGAACAGATAAAATGAAGCAGCCTGATTAATAATTTGAAGGTGCATTTGAAGAATTGGGAACAGATAATAGAAAAGAAGAGTAAATCAGTAATCATGGGAATTAAATTTCAAGATAATATTTTTATAAATTCCCACACCCTGTATCAACACATCATTGTCCTTCTTCCATTTCACATTCAAGTACAATTATTTAGTAAAAAATTCATTATTTTTTCTCTCATAAAGAGAGACATATATTAACTGAATTAATGAAATTTGAAATCTCTCATTAGTCCATTAGAACTTAATTCATGTTCTCCCCAAGTAATCTTTGTTATGTAGTACTTTGCTACTAGAATCTGTTTTTATACGATGTATGCATTCTATATTAAAGAGATCAAAATAGGAGCAAACAAAATCAAACATACATATGAATTCATTTCTCCAATTACTTTCCTATTTTTTCCTAATTCCAAAAAGTTACTATAGTATTAGGAATATCTATAACATTTTTATGTGATATGTCCTAGGTACAATTAAAGAATAAGAAGGAAAAAATAACTTTGCTGACCAGAAAAGACTTCATGAAGGAGAAGAAACTTAATAGTCACAAATAGTATGATACCCTCTTGGGAAATAGAAGAAAGTTAAATAAATATAAAACATAAGATTTTTATTTAAAAATAAATTATTATTCAAACGTATTTAGAGAATTTTCTATTATTTTAATTCCTTGAAAAGTTATTTTTATATAATTTAAAATCTTAATCAATTTCCATAGGTGCAAATATAAAATGGTATTTGAGAGAAACTTTTAATGATTCACAGTCTTTAAATCATTAAGGTTATTACCAATTTATAGAAAAAAAGTGAAGTTTTTTTACTTCAACATCAAAGATTGATTACATCTGATTTTCAATGTCAACATTTCTATGTCAGAAATAAAAGATTTTTTGAGAAATCTGTATTCTGAAAGAAGTAGTTTTTATCAATAAATAATATAGTAGTATTTCAAAAATTGTCTAAAGTTATCTAAAATTTAGGCTTAAATTTAAATTCTTTAAAATAAATATAGTCAAGCATTTTAAATTTGCCTTTTCAATAACTTTTATTTAATCTCAATCTATTTAATACAGCTAGTCTGTATTAGTCTAGTAGGGTAAAATAATTATTTATGCAATGTAAAACTTAACATTGTTTCACCTATTAATTCACTTCTATGCATAAATATCAGTCCTTTTTGAAACATCTAAGTAGATCTTCACCATTTTCTAAGAGATTAACCATCCTCTTAAAGAAAGATTTTATGTTGCATTTTACTTGCATACAAGAATAAATATTGAGAACTAGATTTTGGCTTTTTAATATATGTATCAAACTCACTGAAAAAATATTGAAAATTTTGTGGGGATTCAGCCAGAAAATATATACTGTAAGCTGTTTCAGATATTAATATGAGAAATATCATCTTACACCTTTTTTAGTAGCATTGCTAAGAGAAATTACTATTTTCATTACTATGAGTTTTCTTGGATCACTGAACACTCACCCTCAATGTTGAATATTTAGCTATATTAAGAATTCAGATTTTGGAAAAGCAACAACCAGGCATATATTTATTCCGAGGATCTACAGAGAAGATACTACTTCTTAAATGCATGAACACTTGCCATATATTTATAGCTATGTAAAAATATGAAAGGAGAAAAATAAAATAATCCTTCATTAAAATAAGGAAGCATTTCCTTACCGGAATGAAAGCATGTTGCATAGCTTGCTCACATTGTTTTAAGGAAGCAATAGTATCCCACAAAAGCTGGTAATTTTCAGTTCGGGAAGCAGTTGGCCGTTGCATAGCGAATGCTAGTAACACTCAAACTGAGCTCAAGGAACCCAGTAGAAGAAAGAAAGGAGAAAAAAAAAAAACCTGCAGATCTATTACATAAACTTCTTAATTAGATCTGCTACACAAACTGCTATCTTAAGACTTAAAAAAAAAGTTAATCAGAACATTTCTTTTGGGGGATAACTGGGCATGACTTGAACAGAGACAGATGTTTTCATT
Source organism: Crocidura indochinensis (assembly GCA_004027635.1). Taxonomy (NCBI): domain Eukaryota; kingdom Metazoa; phylum Chordata; class Mammalia; order Eulipotyphla; family Soricidae; genus Crocidura; species Crocidura indochinensis. The sequence goes on from PVKC010001024.1 coordinate 45,057, forward strand.
GGGAAGGATTTTCGTTCCCACACTTGTGAAAAGCAATCCCATCAAAGTTCCTTTTTTCCCCCCTTCATATGGGCCTAGGGAAACTTCACATGCCCTAAGTGCGTGTGTTGGGAGGGGGTTGTAGAGGAGGTTGTGAAAGTGGGAAAGATGTGAAAAACATTTCTTCTGTAATATTTGGTTAGTAGGCTTTGAAAGTAGGGAGTTTAAGTCCTGGTAAAAGTAGTGAAAGAAGCTAATAAGTTACATACATGTAGATCTGTACAGATGCAGGTGTGTCCAGATGTTCATTGCCTGAAGACTGCAGCAACTGTATCCATACTTTCACACAATGTCATTTTATATATTCCAATCTCTAGTTTTAAATTTGATTTACAGATAATATAATTTTCACAAAGAGGATTTTATTTCATTTACTAATGGCAAAGTTGTTGATCTGAGACTATCAATGAAGAATATCCAAGAGGCCACTTGATTATAAAATAACCATTTGCCTATCTTAAAATTTAAGTTAGCATGAAAACATTTAAAATGCTTTGTTTATTTATTGAGAAAACAGCTACATTAATTTTTGTTCTTAGTAGAATCTAATTCCAAGAGAATTGAGCTTTGAAATATTTGAAGAACTTAAGAATAGGTATACACAATTTGAGCATGCCAATTCCATACTAGATAAATGAAACAGTAACAAGTAATAGAAATAAACTGTTTTGTGGATATAGTGGGTAGGTGTCGGTGGAAAACAGGGCAATGGGGAGGAGGAGGAAATGCTACATGGATGGTGGAGGAACACTGAATACCAAAAACAACCTTATAATAAACAACTTTGTAATCAATGTGTTTAAATAAAGTGAAAAGAAAGAATTGCTTACATACTTTAATTACATAAGGGCAACATAAACACTAAAAATAATATAGTAACATCATTTAAATTTTTCTTGACCTAAGACAGAAGCTCACAAAGTGAAATGAGACTATATTCTGTGGCATAGTTAAGATAGGGGGTAATGTATCTTTTAAGATGGTGCTAAATATTCAGAAATGTCATAGAAATATCTTCTTTATAGATCCTTACACAGTCAGAAATGGGGACATTTATTTTTGAGAGGTAAAGGGTAAAATAGAAGCAATGCATAGTTTAAAAAATAAATGATAGTCTTGATTGACCTAAAAACCGAGAGTACAAAATAAGGTATAATTGTAGGAAATATTATTAGCTAAATTAGAGATTTTTTTTGCTACATTATTTTTAAAATAGCTAATGTAATTATCTATTTTGTTTTGCACTTATGCCCTGCTGTTAGGATTTATTCATACAAATGACCTTGAAAAGTGAGACTCAAAGCATGTTATTGGTAATGCTTTCCTGTTAAGTACATGGTGTTTCACGTTTTTATTGATGGAATTGATTATTCAAATTATTGCCTGAGCAAATTCTGAAGGAAATTGCTTTTCTTTAAAATTTTCTTAATATACATCATAAGGCTATTGTTATTAGAGTTTATTTTTCAATATCAATTCAACCAACCTTCTCTTTTACCCATTCACAATGTTCTTCTCTTCAGCTCACACCCACAGTTCCTCCTCTGCCTTCATTTATGCCCTTATTCTTTCCCATCTGCCCCAGACACATGCTTCTCCTCATGCACTGTCATCTAGTCAGCCCACAACTTCCAGAAAATATTCTTCCACTAGTAAATGTTATGTATTATTTCAGCAAAAATTAAAAGAGATTTTAAGTTATTTTCTAGGATACCCCTAAATTCTAATAATTTCTCTCAAATCACTGATTAAATTTTCATATTTATTTCATACCCCAATCTTTGCATCTTCTAAGTCTCATACTTCTATATTATGTACACTAGAACATGATTCATTCACTTAAGTAGCATTACTGAAATGATACTCATTGGGAAAAGGATAGGAAATATACAATTTCTACATGTCAAAAATTTACATTAAAATGTCATTAAAAGGGGGCAAACACTCAATTCCTTCTCAATGAAGAGTATTTGCAAAGTATATGTTTGGTATATTAGGCCCTGTTTTTATTCTTATTACAGCAAATATAACTCAAATCAATGAAATACTACTGAAACCATTAATTCAGTGAATCAACAAACAAAATATATTCCATACACTTTACTTTTATTTGACTGTGGGTATATATGTATATGTATATATATATATATATATATATATATCTGATATATCAGAAATAAAACCCATATTTAAGGACTCTAAAGTTAAATGAAGGTATGATACATGGGCACTAGTACTGAAATACAAATACAAATTTGAATATGGAAAGTGTTATAAAAGAGGTAGTTTGAACTATTCAGAAAAGAATGAAAAAATTATAAGCACTGAGATTATATGGCCTGTCATGGAGATTTAGCTCTATGCTAAAACTTGAAAGCAAGATAAAATTTGGAGATTAAGATATAGATAAATAGGAGTATAAGGATCATCAATGTTGGCTTTTAGTAGAGCATGAAATCAAGACAATTTGATAGTCAGATATATACTGAGTATTATACAGCAGAGGCAAATTTTACTTCCTTTAACTCAATTTTAGTTACAGTGATTTACAATTTTACAATACCTTCAATGGTATATTTTTATGTAAACAACATTCCAACACCAGATCCTACACCATAGTGCTTGCTTTCTTCCCATTACCAGTGTCTCCTTTCAACACTCTACTCCTCTCTTCATATTATTCTCCCTACTTCATTTCCCATGTCTTACTTACATCGTAAGTTCCATGTTATAAATACTCTTACTATTGCTTTGAACATTTTTTCCCTTATGACTTTTTAATATTGCACATATGAGAGATCATTCTGTGTCTTTATATACCTAGCTGACTTCAATCTGTATGATACCCTTCAGTGTCATCCACATAAGAGTGTAGAATGATTTCATCTTTTTTCTTAGAGCCTAATAATATTCTATTCTGTATACATACTACAGCTGCTTATTCAGTCATCTCTGTTCTTGGACATTTGAATATTTCCTGATTTGAGCTATTGTGATGCTACAATGAACATATGAGAACAAATGTCTTTTAAGAGTAGGTACCCAGAAGTAGGATTATTGGATCACACAGAAGTTTAATTCTTACCTTTTGAGAATTATTCATAAAAGTTTCCTAAAAGGATAGATTTTAACTCAAGTTTCTCATTCCTAATCACTTTTTTTTTTTGCTTTTTTTTGGGGGGGGCCACACCCGGTGATGCTCAGGGGATACTCCTGGCTATTCGCTCAGAAGTCGCTCCTGGCAAGCACGGGGGACCATATGGGGAACCGGGGGATCGAACCACGGTCCGTCCTAGGTTAGCGCAGGTGACTTATCTCCAGCGCCACCGCCCGGCCCCCTAATCACTAAATGTTAACCAATTCTTAGAGCAAACAGTATATAATTTAAGTGACATTCTTATAAGACAGAAAATGCCAGATTTTATTCTTCACTTTACACAAAAGACACATAATATAATTTTTACATATTTTACATAATTCATAAATTGGGTTATCATTATCTATTTCATTGTTTACATCACATACATAAGTCATTTTTATTAATACTGAAAAGAACAAAGTTTAATAATATAAGTGGTATATCATGAGTCATTCATGACCAATATTTCACTTAAATTAATTTGTCTCAAGTTAGCAAATATTCACTGTGTTAACCTGGTTGTATGCCAACCAGTGATGCAACAGTTTGAATGACAAAGATAAATACTGTTTTAGTTATCCTTTTCTTTGCACTATCACTTGATGTGCATTTTACCCTGTCCATAAAGTAGTCTAGATGATATTCTTTCATCTTTAATGGTTATCATTTTTCTGTGAAATGTTCAGTCACTATGCCATATGTTTCTTAGCTCTATGTATAAAATTATGTATTATACAATGTGGCAGGCATCAGAATGTCTAAAAGAACAGGTGATGCTATTGTGATACCCAGACAGGTATCCATTTAAATGTCCTGCTAGTAAACTGTTTATATATAACCTCAAAAAGTTGACATAAGATATTTACAGTTCTACTGAGGATATAGTTTGAAATAATAAAACAAAAAAATAAAAAGATATCAAGGGAATCCAGAGAGGAATGGAAGAAGTCAAGCTTTCACTGTTTGTAGATGACAACATACTCTACTTAGAAAACCCTAAAGATTCTACCAAAAAGCAATAGAAACAATAGATTCATACAGCAAGGTGGCAGGCTACAAAATTAACACACAGAAATCAATGGCCCTTTTATACACCAATAATGATAGGGAAGAAATGGACATTAAGAAAACATCCCCATTCATATTAGTGCCACACAAACTCAGATATTTCAGAGTCAACTTGACTAAAGACTTGAAGGACCGATACAAGGAAAACTGTAAAACACTGCTTCAAGAAATAAGAGAGGACACGCAGAAATGGAAACACATACCCTTCTCATAGATTGGTAGGATTAACATAATTAAAATGGCAATACTCCCTAAAGCATTGTATAGATTTAATGCGATTCTAAAGATACCAATGACATTCTTCAAAGAAGTGGATCAAACACTTCTAAAATTCATTTGGAACAATAAATACCCTCGAATAGCTAAAAAAGAAAAAAATCAAAAGTGAAATAATTTATCCTTTTTTTGAAAAAAATTTTTTGAAATTTTTCAAAGAACTGGAGAAGATATATTCTGCAACTTATTTTTGTAGGGTTGCATTATCCTGGCACCAACTCAGATAAAGATATTATAAGAAAAGAAAATATCCATATGCCTTCATGAATATAGATGTGAAAACTTCAAAATTAATTTTAGCAAATTGAATCCAACAATACATGAAAAAGATAATATAACACGATCCAGTTGAGTTGACTTAAAAAGACAGTTCATTCACATTTTCATTTATTTTTATATTATTATTATTATTATTATTATTATTATTATTATTATTATTATTATTTGTTTTTAGGCCACACACAATGACATTCAGCTTTTATTCCTTGCTATGTGCTCAGATCACTCCTGGTTTGGGGACCATATGGGATGCCAGGGATCAAATCGTGGTCTATCCTGGGTCAGCCGTATGCAAGGCAAACACCCTACCACTGTGCTATCGCTCTGGCCCCTCATTCATAATTTTAAATGAGAAAAAAGTCATGTAATCAGAAAAAACACTTTACAAAATATAATTTCAAAGTTAAGAATATAATTAAAACAACAACAACAAATAAAAACCTTTCAGGACAGAATGGATATCTTCATTTATCTTCAGTATAAGATGCAACTAGCCAAGAAAAAAATCATTTAAAAGAAGCAAAACTCTCCCCTCCCCTCTGCATCTCCTGCTTTCCTCTCTTCTCTCCCCCCATTACCCCCAAACTCCCGTACTCCCTCTTCCCTTCTTTTTGCTCCTCCCTTTTCTCCCTGCTTTTCCCTTCCATCTCTTCCCCACTCCTTCCCTTCCTGTCCCTCCCCTCTTCTGAGGGTGGCACACTTGACAGTGTTCAGGGCTTACTCCTTCCTCTGTTCTCAAGGCATACTGTGGGGCTTAAGGACCATTTATCAGGGTCCTGGGGTGCAACCTGGCTCAGCTAAAGTGAAAGTAGGTGTCCAACCTGTTCTAATATCTCTCTGCTCTATGTTTACTAACAGGCTATAAAATGTCATGAAGTTAAAGCGTACATTTATAAATGTGCTTCTCAAGAATAAAAAATACATACATTGAATTAAAACAAGAAAATTTCCAATATTTTCTAATATTATATATTCTGGTTTAAAATCAAAAGTATACAACATTTCTAATTTTTGTTTTTAATGTTTTGGGGATAGATGCCAAAAAATGATATTGCTAGGTGATATTATTCAGCAATTGTTCTATTCCTATTTTCTTCAGAAATCTCTATATTCCCTTCAAGTTCTCTAGTCCAACCTTTATGGAAAGCGATATGAAGATTCCTCCAAAAACTGGAAATTGAGCTCCCATTCGATCCAGCTATGCCACTAGGAACACAAAAATACAATTAAAAAAATCCCTTCCTCACGCCTATATTTATTTATTTATTTTGGTTTTTGGATCACAACCAGCAGTGCTCAGGGGTTACACCTGAGCCCATGCTCAGAAATTGCTCCTGGGAGACACGGGGAACCATATGGGGCACCGGGATTCGAACCAATGACTTTTCGCATGAAAGGCAAACGCCTTACCTCCATGCTATCTCCCGGGCCCCACGCCTATATTTATTGCAGCACTATTCACAATAGCCAGACTCTGGAAACAACTAAGATGCCCTTCAACAGATGAATGGCTAAAGAAGCTGTGGTACATAAACACAATAGAATATTATGCAGCCATCAGGAGAGATGAAGTCATGAAATTTTCCTATACATGGATGTACATGGAATCTATCATGCTGAGTGAAATAAGTCAGAGGGAGAGAGAGAGAGACGCAGAATAGTCTCACTCATCTATGGGTTTTAAGAAAAATGAAAGACATTTTTGCAACAATCATCAGAGACAAAGAGAGGAAGGCTGAAACTTCCAGCTCACTTCATGAAGCTCACCACAAAGAGTGGTGAGTGCAGTTAGAGAAATAATTACACTGAGAATTACCATAATCATGTGAATGAATAAGGGAACTGGAAAGCCTGTCTAGAGTACAGGTGGGCATGGGGTGGGGTGGAGGGAGATTTGGGGAATTGGTGGTGAGAATGTTACACTGGTGAAGGGGGGTATTTTTTACATGATTGAAACCTAATCACAATCATGTTTGTAATCAAAGTGTTTAAATAAAGATATTATTAAAAAGAAATATCTATATTATATATAATTAGTATATTATTCTCTATATATTACTTTTTAATGATATATATTGTAAAAATGAATTAGATTAAAAGCTAAAAAGAGGCTGGAGAAATAGCACAGCAGTAGGACGTTTGCCTTGCAGGCACGATACAGGATGGACGATAGTTTGAAACTCGGCATCGCATATGGTCCCCAGTGCCAGCCAGGAGTGATTTCTGAGCGCAGAGCAAGGAATATCCCTGAGTGCTGCCAGGTGTAAAACCCCCTCAAATAAAAAGCAAAAAAAAATTTCTAATAGGGTTGATATAAAATAAATAGGGTTAAGTCACTTCAGAAAGTATATATATGCATATATTCATATATTTTTATATATACACATATATACATATATAGAGAAAAATATATCATGCTAGTCAATAAAAAAATTTAGTAATGGGGCTGGTGAGATGTACAGTGAATATGGTCCTTGCCTTGCAATCAGCTGAATCGCTTTTAATTCTCAGCATCCAGTGGTTCTTGAGTCCAGAGCCATGAGTGACTCTGAGCATCATGAGTGGTGGCCACAAAATAAAAATAAATAAAACAATTTAATATGGTTATAGATGCCATAATGAAAAAGTCAATTTATAGGCTGAACATTATGTGAATTCATTTAAAAAATGCAAACATGTTTGCTTTGAAAAAGGTGACAACTTGAACTTGAATTCATATGTAAATTTAGAGTAGAGAACTGTCAAAATAACTGCATAGAAAAAATAAAATTGGATCAAATTACTGCTTAGCATTCAAGCTTTTAGAAGCTAAAGATAATTAAAGCCATATGATTCTGGTTAAATCATACATACATTAATGAAACTAAATAGTCTCCAGACATTGACTGACACATGTATATACATTTTCTTTTCAATAACCTTATGATGTTAATTTGATGAAAAATTATATTTTTCAAGGTGTAGGAATATTTCAATATTTAAATGAAAACAGTAATAAGTAGTTATTATTACAGATTTATATAACCAAATGTCCATCTAAATAAAAACTTAAATAAAACCTCTAGAAGAAAACAAATTAATCTTTGTACTCAGAAATTAATTTTTGTACATTGTACCAAATTGCTACAATGAATATCATAAGATATAAAATTTCTGATGTTCAGTAAGCATGACTAAAACAATAAAAAGTGTCCACAAAATGATGTCAAAACTTATTAAACTGGGCCGGAGCAATAGCATAGTGGTAGGGCATTTGCCTTGCACGTGGCTGACCCAGGATGGACCTGGGTTCAATCCTTGACACCCTTTATGGTCCCTCAAGCCAGAAGCGAATTCTGAACAGGAATAGCCAGGAATAACCCCTGAGTATCACCAGGTGTGGCCCAAAATTAAAAAAATAAAATATAAACTTACTAAACTAAATAATACAGGGACTGTTTATAAAATACACAAAGAATTCTTGTAACAGTAATGAGAAAGCATGCAATGAAGTTAAAAATTCAATAAACAGTTTAAGAGACACTACACTAATGAAGAAAAGAATGTATGAAATAAATAAACATGTACAAGATGATCAATGTAATAATTAAATATGAAACTTCAAAATAATGATTTGAAAATATGTTTATTAAATTAATTGATCCTAGAAAGGGTTATTAAAGATGTGGATTATTAGATATTTTATAAATCACTAGTAGGAACAAAAATGGTACATGCTCTGTGAATTATTTTTTAGTTCAATGGTTTCTTTAAAGTGTTAAACAGATCTGAATATACACCACAGATAAAAAATAAACTCTTAGGGAGAGGAAGAAAAGGTAAACGGAAAGTGACAGATAAAGGGGCTAGGGCCTCTATCACACTAGTGGAGAAGAGATGAATCTTAATCTATGGATGAATGACAGAACCATCAAAACTGAAAGTATGAGATCCTAACTATAATAACCAAAATAAAAAATGTCCTGTCAAGAAAGCAGGCTGGAGGATGAAAGGGTCAATGAGTACATTAGTTGATGAAATTTGACATTGGTGATAAGACAGATATGGAAACATTGTATGGCTAAAACCAAACTATGAATAATCATTCATGCAAAATCATGGAGTTTAAATAATATGAATAGTCATTCCTGTAAATGAATAGTCAATCATTGTAAATAATGGAGTCTAAGTTAACAAAAAAGCTTCTCAGTTTCAAGACTAATCTGAAGAAATGAATGCCAAACCAAGGGACTGAAACTCATATTGCCCCTGGAAGTACCTGAAACATGCAACCACATAACACCTCCACATAAAACATAATACTGACAATTCAGTGAGAGCACATCAAATTAGATAGGAAAAATAGCATAGTGGTTTGGTAAGCTCAATAAACAACAACAATAATACAGAATGCTTAAGTGGCAACAAACACCTTAGTAAACCCACAGATGATGGCATTAATGACCCCACTATGAGCTATAACAATTTTCACAATTTTTTCTAAAATTTTTTGATAATTTCTTTAGCAATTTATTTTAACAAGCAATATACAATAGACTACTTTGTTTTTCCTAAGGGAGCAGGGTTGGGATTTGGACAACGGCATAAGGACAACGGTTGAGGAAAAGTCACACTGGTGGTAGGAATGGTGTTGGAACATTGAATACCCAAACATTTTTATCAACAAGTAAGTAAACCATGATTTTAAAAAAATCTTAATAAGTAAAAAAATAATAAAATAAAATTGATACATAATCACTATTGGCATAGTACTTAGAACATCATACTCATTTATTATCTAATATTCTTATTGAGATATAAATGATTTTTTCATTTTTTTTCTTTTTGAGTCACACCCGGCAGTGCTCAGGGGTTACTCCTGGCTCCATGCTCAGAAACTGCTCCTGGCAGGCATGGGGGACCATATGGGACACCGGGATTCGAACCGATGACCTTTTGCATGAAAGGCAAACGCCTTACGTCCATGCTATATCCCGGGCCCCTGATTTTTTCATTTTATTTATATAAATTAAATAAATTTTAATTAAATCTAAGGATACATGTAAGTATTTTAATCTCTTAGTCTTTACAAAGCTCTATAGTAAATTTGGCCATAATATTTATCAAAAACTTATGCTGACCCATTTTATCTTTTCATGATAATGCCACTTTAAAATACTTATTTGATTGTGCCAGAGAAATCCTTGTGACCTAACAGCATTCATATTGTAGGGATTTGGGTTTTAAAAATCAGTCAATCAGTATATGTGCTGAAGAGATGTGATTTATTATAAGAGTGCTATTCCAAAGACTGGTACACTAGAAGGAAAGATGACAGTCTTTGGAATATAAACCTCAAACCATGGTTATAGAATAAGAATAATCCTAGACCTGTTGTTTGAAGTAGGAAGTGCATCAGAAGTTATAGAACTTTTCTGAAAATAATTCTACTGTATACTAGGTCACAGCATGTTAAACTCCAGGTAGAGTCAATTTAGGGAGTAACCAGTAAGATTATCTTTATTATCTTTTTTTTTTTTTTTTTTTTTG
>PVKC010001025.1:0-55320 GCA_004027635.1 Crocidura indochinensis
AGATGAAAAGACAGAGAAAGGAGCCTGATGAACTGCCTACAGAAATAAATGATCAGAACAGAAATAACTATCAGTTCTATGAAGCCCATCAGAGAAAAGATGGACAAAAGTACATGCAGCCTTCCAGAGAAACAAAAGCAAATAAATGAGTTACCAATCAAAAGACCACTGGGCTACAGGAAAGGAAAGAAGCTAAAAAGCCAAGGTAAGCCCCTCCAAAGGATCTGGCAGCTTAAGTCCACAACTTAGGCTAAGAAAAGGCAGTAAATACATAGTTCATCCTGGTGGACTTCAGCAAAAAACACATCCCTCCTCCAATATCCTTTCACCCCACTTCAGCTTTAAACTCAGATGAAAAGAAGGGATAAAATTCTTTTTAAAAAAGAAAAAAACAGGGTTTGTTTGGAGGAAAACAAATTCTGAGGAAACAGAGGGAATGTATGGGCATGTGCAAAAGAGAGAAAGAGAGAGGAAAGAAATAGAGACACACATACAGAGAGAGAAAAGTGCAAGAGAATAAAGGCAGAAGCCCAATAAACATTCCAATATATTTCTTTAAGACATATAGATGAACAACAGGCATATAAAATGCTTTCTATGAGTTATCAACAGGGAAATGCAAATGAAAACATTAAGGTATCAACTTACTTCAATGAAGTTGGTATACAAAGGAACATAAACTAAATTGGCATGAATATGAAGAGAAAAATGAACACACATTTTGACTGTTAACTCAAGTTCTTTAGGAACCAATATGGATCCCTCTCAGAAAAACTAAGAACTGAGCTCCCATATGACTTAGCACATCTATTAGTTAGAATCTACTCAAAACTTATTAACACTATTTTTGAAAAGACAATCTGACCCTCTGGCATTCATTGAAGCTCTAATTATAATAGCCAAGATCTGGAAACAACCCAACTGTTTACGAGCAGTTGACCAACCAGATGAAGAAGTTGTAATCTATATGTACACAATAGATTACTTACTCAACTATAAGAAAAGATGAAATCATGAAATGTGTCATTATATGGATGAACTAGAGGCTACCACGTTTACTGAAGTCAGTCAGAAGTAGAGGGAGAGATACAAAATAATCTTTCTCATAGATGAGATATAAAGAAACTTAGGAGCAACAAAGGCCAAATTAAAAAACTGGAGACTGGGGCTACCCAACAGTAAGGCATTTGCCTTGCACTCGGGCAACACAGGACAGACCCCAGTTCGAATCTCAGCATTCCATATGGTCCCCCCCCACCCCCGAGCCTGACAGGAGTGACTTCTGAGCACAGAGTCAGGAGTAACCCCTGAGCACTGTTGGGTGTGACCCCCCCCCAAAAAAAAACAAAAAACAAAAAAATCAAAACACTCGAGACGTTTATGTATAGAACTGAGTTTATATGAGGGCATGATAAGGAGGTGGATAGGAGGACAGTTCCTTGGAGCATTATAAGAAGAAAGCATGAACTCTGGCAAAGGGAGTCATATTGAAATAATGTCTGCATGAAACAGTCATGTATTATATGTGTATTATGGTACTCCTATCAAAAATGAAAAAAGTAATTATGGTTGGTATTACATGAAGTTAACACAAATCATTAAATTCAGGTAAATTTAAGCACATTCTAATATAAATGTAGATGAAATTTCCCATTAGCTAAATCTCATTGACAGTTCTCAAAATCATTCTTGAACTTTTCCAAAGTCATTTCCAAACACATATAGAGGAGTGAATTTTTTATAGTCATCTCACATGCATATTCCAAATGAGAAGAAACTGTCTTTTCTCTGCCTTCTTATTTTGGCTTTCATTCTAGAGACTCTAAAATCACTTTCCAGTTCTATTTTGATATGTTTTGCAAATTTTCAACTTTTTCTTGGTGAATGAGTTAAATGTATCAAAATCAAAAATGAGGTTTTATAGTGTCAGTTAACAAAAACATTCAGATGGGAATCTGTTGAAAATCGAATCCTATTTTCTTTTTCCAAAAATGAGGTTATATAGTGTCCATTGACAAAAACAATTCTGATGAAACTCTGTTGAAAATCTAATCCTATTTTTTTCTTAGGCATAATTAATGGCTTATGTTTCACTAATTCAGTGTTAACTGTGACTATAGAACACAATTAGTACTGCTAAAAGTGAGAAGTAATTAAATTTTTAATTTTAATAACCTTACTCTGAACTCTTCATCAAAGATATTTTACTCTTGAAGGACAAAGGGTATACCTTTTATATAAAAGCTATAAATAAATTTCAGGTGACACCAAAAAACCCCACTAATTTCTTTCCTCTTTTTATAAATTATAGCTTTATAATATTGTAAGATTACAGGAGCTTCATATATTCATATGTATATAATTTTATCATTGTATTCCCTAGCAAAGCTCTAGTGTTTCACTTGATAGATGTAGATTGTTTTTGCCATAATTTTGCTTTAGTGATTTATACCACACATCTAACAGCAAACTTACTTCCTCACTTATTCACTTATCACAGTCAACTTAAGTTCTAGTAATTTTTTTTTTTTTTTTTGGTTTTTGGGCCACACCCGGTGACGCTCAGGGGTTACTCCTGGCTATTTGCTCAGAAGTCGCTCCTGGCAGGCACAGGGGAACCGGGGGATCGAACCGAGGTCCGTCCTAGGTTAGCGCAGGCAAGGCAGGCACCTTAACTTCAGCGCCACCGCCCGGCCCCAAGTTCTAGTAATTTTGTCCTCAAAGGCATGGCTTAATCTTTTTCCAAGACATACAGTATTCTAATGAATAATGAGCTTTTTCTTCAAGTTATTTGTGTTGATGAACATTTAGATCCCATGTTTTGACAACTATCAAAATGTTGATACAACATAAGGTTACGAATAAATACCCTTTCAAAATAGTGTTCTCATATTCTTCAGATAAATGTCTAGGAGTGAAAAGTAAGATCATACAATATTTCAAGTTTTATGTCAAATATTTAATAAAATTAGCTAGGTTCTGGCAAAAAATAAATTGCATCAGCATCAACAGAGAAAAGAGAAGTGAATAGAAAAAACAAATGAATTCAAAGAAAATTTCTGTTTGATAGCTTGCTTCTTTTTTATTACTTGATTTAATTCAGGGTAAATTAGATTTGCATTTTTCTCTTAATCCAATTGAGTTATCATGATAGAAATGTAGAACTCTTAAGCTGAAGGTATAGTATATAGAGTAAGTAGGGTGTTTGCCCTTTATGCAGCTGACCTAGGTTCAATCTTCTGCATCCCATTTGATCCCCAAGCACTGTCAAACATGAAAGATTCCCTAGTGCAGAATCAGAAGTGAGCCCTGGAGCAGGGCTTTATAGTTTTCTTTGTATATACACTTTGATAAAAAAATAAATACAAGTCACATGAAAAAATGCTCCTCATCACTAATCATCAGGGAGATGCAAATCAAAACAACGATGAGATACCATCTCACACCACAGAGATTGGCGCACATCACAAAAAATGAGAACAATCAGTGCAGGTGGGGATGTGGAGAGAAAGGAACTTATCCACTGCTGGTGGGAATGCCATCTATAGAAAGCGATATGGAGATTCCTCCAAAATCTGGAAATTGAGCTCCCATTCGACCCAGCTATTCCACTCCTAGGGATATACCTGGAACACAAAAATATAATACAAAAATCCCTTCCTCTCACCTATATTTATTGCAACACTATTTACAATAGCCAGACTCTGGAAACAACCAAGATGTCCTTCAACAGATGAATGGCTAAAGAAACTGTGGTATATATACACAATGGAATATTATGTAGCCATCAGGAGAGATGAAGTCATGGAATTTTCCTATACATGGATGTACACGGAATCTATCATGCTAAGTGAAATAAGTCAGAGAGAGAGAGACAGAGAGAGTGAGAGAGAGAGAGATGCAGAATAATCTCACTCATCTATGGGTTTTAAGAAAAATAAGTCATTTTTGCAACAATCCTCAGAGACAATGAAAGGAGGGCTGGAACTTCCAGCTCACTCCATGAAGCTCACCACAAAGAGTGGTGAGGGTATCTACAGCAATAACTACACTGAGAACTACCATAACCATGTGAATGAATGAGGGAACTGGAAAGCCTGTCTAGCGTACAGGTGGGGGTGGGATGGGATGGAGGGAGACTTAGGACATTGGTGGTGGGAATGTTGCACTGGTGAAGGGGGGGTGTTCTTTACATGAGTGAAACCTAATCACAATCATATTTGTAATCATGATGTTTAAATAAAGAAAAAATGTTTATAATAAAAAATAAGTAAGCCCTGAACACCAACATGAATGTCCTCCAAAATAAAACAAAATGTAGACCTTTCAGTACACTCTTTTACTATGAAGTGCATCAAGTGCTTTAACTGAGACCAAATAATATTATATATGGTATGTTCTAACAGCAAACTCACCGCTAATTTGATCAGACTGAGAGTGATTAAAAGTCTAGATACTTAATAGTTACCATAATGTAACCTAACATCTTCTTTGATATTTTATTTCTAGTATTTTTATTTTCACCCCATTCATTGTGTGTGTGTGTGTGTGTGTGTGTTTTGGGCCAAACCCGGTGGTGCTCAGGGGTTATTCCTGCCTCTGCATTCAGAAATCACTCCTGTAGTAATTATACTAATAGCTAGCATGACAGTGTTAAAGAATAAGAGAAGTAGAATGTCTGTCGTGAATACAGGCTGGGGTGTGGGAGTAGGGGAGCATTGGTGGTGGGAATGTTACACTGGTGAAGGGAGGAATTCTGGCTATAATTGAAACCCAATTACACACATGCTTGTAATCATGGTACTTAAATAAAGATTTATATTTAAAAAAAAAAAGAAAGAAATCACTCCTGGCAGGCTTGGGGAACACATGAGATGCTGGGAATCAAACCCGTATCTGTCACAGGTTGGCTTCGTGATGACCAAAAGCTGAAAGTGACTGAAACCTCACCTTGCTGAGAATACCTAAAACAATTAGCTCTCTTTCCTTTCCTTTCCTTTGAAATACAGAAGTGTTTATGAACAAGAAAACAGGGGCTGAAGCAATGTGGAAAATGAGAGGGGGATATATCTATTTAAACCTAAGTGAACTTTTCTATGAATACAGAAAAATATAAGCAAGAGAGATGATGACTCAGTGATTATGATATTTACCTTGCATGCAGCTGACCTGGGCTTGATCCCAATTCTGCAAATGGTCTTCCAAGAAGTACTATTGACCACTCCTGTGCAGAGAACAAAGAATAGTCCCTCCACACCACTAGAACTTATAATAATGAAGTGTTTCAGAGGATGTGCAGTACTTAAATGCTCTTTTAGGTTCACTTCTAGGACACAAGTTAGCTAGAAGAAGTTGATGGCAATTCAAAAGTTTTATTTTCTTGGAGCATGGACCAGGGGTAGAGCAACTTGATCTGCCTGAAAGAACAGACTTGAAACCCATCCCACGGTCAGAGGCCACACACAGTGGCGTGGTTTTCCAAGCAAGAGACAGGAGAAAAGTGTTCAAGGATCAGAGGCAGAGCAACCAAATAAATCTGCTTGAATGAATGGACTCCAAGCTCATTCCACACACAGAAGGCACACACCCAAGGGTGCAGCTTTCCTAGTAGAAGTAAAAGGAAAGTACACACCAACCAAGGAGGAGCAACCTGATAGAACTGAATCAGAGGACTCCTAGCCCACCCTATACGAGTCAGAGGTCACATTCAGTAGCAAATATTTTTAAGCAGGCTGGCACCCACACAACCACAGGGGAATTTTCCATCCACATAAAACTCTGAGAGCTCTCTGGCTTGTGGAGAAGATTCTGACAGTGACATAGGAAAGATGCATCTTGAGACTATAAAAGGAACCATGGTAAAGTAGTTCCAAAAAATTAAAAATAAAATAAAATAAAAAAACACTATATTTTGCTAGTACAGATTGCAATCCAGTAGACTCAACCAGTAGTAATTCTCTACATAATATCAGAAATGGACTGCTTAAGATGGAAATGCTTAAGATAGTCAATGAACTCAAAGAAACAATAAACACACTGCCAATAAAACATAGCAAAATAGGAATGGAGAGATAGCATGATGGTAGGGTGTTTGCCTTGCATGCAGAAGGATGGTAGTTTGAATTCCAGCATCCGATATGGTTCCCCGAGCCTGCCGGGAGTGATTTCTGAGTACAAAGCCAAGAGTAACCCCTGAGCGCTGCTGGATGTCACTAAAAAAACCCAAATAAATAAATAGAGATATAGGGGACCCTATAAAGAAGCAAGAGTCAAAGATATCATTGTTGAGAAGTTCTAGAGCTGAAGACTGCATGAATCCACACCCGGGATGCAGGAAGAGTATGAGCTTAAAGAGACCAAAATAAAAATACCCCTAGTCACATCCAAGTAAGAATGATGAAAGTGTTTGAGATAGAATACTAAAAGCAGTGATATTTAAAAAAAAATGAAATTACATACATATACACATGTAAAAATGTACATACATACAAAAATTACATACATTTGTAGGAACCACAAACAAATCACATTAAAAAATACTTAAGATTAAAGCAAATTTACCAAAAGAAACCATCAGGACTCCAAGAATGTGGTGGAATAGAATGAAGAAACTCATTAGAACACCTCACCAATAATACTTTACTCAGCCAAAATCTCATTCAGACTTGAAGAAACAATATACCACTTTATAGAAGAAAAAACCCAAAACCACCTTTACGAAAACAAAAGGGCTTCTTTAACATGAGATGAATCATACAAACACATCAAAATTCCACATAAGATGGCACAAAACTCTATGACAATATTCTCCTCAACATCAATGTCTAAATACACCAATTAAAAGACAGAGTGGTGATAGAATAGAAAACTGAGCATATCATTCTGTTGTCTTCATAAAACATATTTGAATAGTCATAGCAAACACAGACTCAAAGTCAAATTTGAAAGACATTTAAGCAAACAGCATACTCAAAATGGCCCAGAAAGTCAAACTAGTATCAGACAACATAGACTCCGTTCTCAAAAAAACATTATAAGATAGCACAGGTCATTTAATGATCAGGGAACATATGCACCACAAAGAAATCAGACTCCTAAATATACATGCCCTGAAATAAATACCAGGAACATACTTTAAAACAATTACTTGAAGGAAAACATGGACAGCAAAACAATAGTAGTAGGAGAACTTCAAAACCATTGTCACAAATAAATGGATTGATTTAAATAGTTGCTTTAAAAGAAAAAAAATGGAAGAAAGAGGGGTGAAATATATGGATTTTCATCCCCCCAAAGACAAATACATATTTTTCTCTAGTTAACATGGTACATTTTCCAGAAAATGAAGAGAACATGCTGGGGGGAAAAACATATTTCTACAAAATCAGGTAGGATATAAGAAATAGAGAAACAATATAAGCACTGGGAAACAAAATATCTAGTAACTAAGTGATCAGTGAGTCAGAGAGAAAATAAAAAGATTCTTGCAAACAAATGGGACTGAGGATACATGCTACTAAAATTGTGAGATACAGGGTACGTAAGGTTTTAGAGGAAAGTTCATAGCTATGTTAGCATTCATCAGACAGCAAGAAACATGAACGCGCAACTTAAGAAGCTAGAAAATAGGCAACAAAAGAAGCACAGGAGGAAGGACAAAATAAAATATAGAACAGAAATTAATGAACAGAAGTTAAAAAAATAGAAAAGGTCAATGAAAGCAAAACTTGTGTTTTAAAAAATAAACAAGATGGATAGAGCAATAACAAGACTCAAAAAAAATAAAAAATAAGAAGCCTAATAGACCAAATCAGACGTGAGTAGGGGGACATCACAATAGACACTACAGAAATGGAAAGGATCATCAGAGATTATGTTGAGAACCTTTATGCTAAGAAACAAGAAATATCCTAGAAGAAATGGATAAATTCTTGGACTTCTTCAATTCAAGGCTAAACCAAGGTGATCTGGAATATCTAAACAGACCTATGAATAATGAGAAAATTAAAATGGTAATCAAAAGTCTTCACAAAAACAAAAGCCCAGGCCCAGATGGATTCACTAGTAGATTCACTAGAGGACTTACTGCCAATCCTTTTCTGGCTTTTCCAGGAAACTAAATAAGTAGAAACAATCTCCAAAAGTTTCTGTAAAGAAACCTATCAAAAGCAAAGAGATACCACCAAAAAAATGGCCGAATCACAGGCTTATGTACTTCATGAATATAGATGCAAAGATCCTTAATAAAATACAAGTCAATAGAAGACAACATTGCAATAAAGATCATACCTCATGACCCAAAAGTATTTATCTCAGGCAAGGATGGTTTAACATACTCAATCATTCAAAAAAAAAGAAAAAATGAAAATATTATGATCCTATTATGAATAGATGCAGAAAAAGCACTTGATCAGATCCAGTACCCATTCATGATACAAACTCTCAGAAAGTCAGAACTAAAAAACTATAACTTAATATAGTCAAAGTCATTTACCAGAAGGTTGCAGCAAACATTATACTAACAGGGAAACACTAAAAGCTTTTCCTTAATATGACAAGGTTGCCCATTCTTATAATTTTTACTCAATATAGTATAGAAGGTATTTTCCATAGAAATTAGGCAAGAAAATAATATCAAGGGCATCCAAATAAGAAAGGAGGAGGTCAAACTTTAACTATTCACTGGATATTTAGAAAATCCTAAAGAATCTACAAAAAAATATGTTTCTAGATATAGTAAGTTTTTATAATAAAGTGACAAGCAGAAAATTAATATGCAAAAGTCTGTAGCTTTCTTACATACAATGAAGAAAAAAAAGAATCTATTACCAATTGTATATCAGCAAATAAAATGCCTCAAAATTAATTTAACTAGAGAAAGACCTATACAAAGAAGATCACAAAACACTACTTCAAGAAATAAAAGAATTGATATAAGATAATGGAAAAGCATTCCATGATCATAGATTAGGATGATTAACATCATTAAGATGGTAATACTATCTAAAGCATTTTAGCATTTACAATGTTTCCTATAAGGATACCCATGGCATTGCTAGAAAAAAATATAACAATGCTTCTGAAATTCATATGAAACAATAAAATCTCACAAACAACTTAAAGCAATCTTTGAGAAAAAATGGCAAATTTCACTTTCACCAACTTCAAACTCTACTACAAAGTGATAGTAGTTAAATTGGCATAAAATTATAATAAAGACAGTCTCAGGTCTGTCAAATAGAATGAAGATCCTGAGAAAAAGATCCTCAGGTATACGATGAGCCAATTTTCAACTAAAAAGCAAAAATATGAAGTGCATTAATAAAAACCTCTATTCAACTAATGATGCAGGGAAAACTGGTACTATATGCAAGAAAATGAATACATAAATCTCTAACATGCCATGCACAAAAGTAAAATCAAATCAGATTAAAGACTTTGATATCACACTTGTAACCAACTGGCACATAGAGGAAACTGTAGGTAGAACTCTCCAAGATATTGAAGCTAAAGGCATCTTCAAGGATGAATCACCACTGATCAAGCTAATAGAAGAAAAGATAATGAAATGGGGGACTATATTAGAAAGCTTCTAAAACCTGAAAGGAAACAACCAAGATACCACACATTTTGAATCATCTTGTTCTTCCTCATGAATTGAGGGGAAAATAAAAGCGAATGATATCAAGACCAAACAGTCGTATGAACACTGAATGGAAATTAAAAAAATGATCAGACTTAAACAACCAAACCCAAAGTCAACAACAACAGAATCGATACCCTATCTACAATAAGCTATATACAAGGGGAATAGTTACACTAGCACTCCGGGGGACAAAGGAGGGAGATTTGTGACACATGATGGGAAAAGGGGTGGAGGGAGGACAACCTTGGTAGTGGTAATGGCCCTGATTCATTGTCACTATGTACCTTACATATTACTGTGAAAGATTTGCTATTCACTTTGGGTCACAATAAAAGTTATTAAAAAATAAATAAGTGGAGAAATTATTTACCAAATATCCATGTCATTGGAGCATAGGAAGAAAAAAAAATCCAACCTCATAAAAGAGAGAATGAAAACAACTTTCCTCAAAGAAGAAATACAGATAGCCAAAAGATAGATAAAGGTATGTAAAGCCAAAAATGCTTTACATCATTAATATTCAGGGAGATGCAAATCAGAATGACAATGATTTGTTATCTCAAACCAGAGAATGGCATACATTAAAAAGAACAAGAGCGCTGATCCCTCTGTGCTTTGGCACACAGGGACCATTTTGAACTGCCTCTGCTCTGTGGAAGACGTGAACCATGCCATCCAGAACAGCTCCTGAGGGCAAGTCAACAGAGGTGAGCTGTCACTGACCACAAAGGGTAGAGCCTGAAACCTGCCATATGCTTTGACACATGGGAGCCATTTTGTACTGCCTCTGCTCTGCTGCAGCCAAGAATCACCCAGAACAGAACAGCTCCTGAGGTCATGTCAACAAATATTCACTAGGAACTCAAAATACAATAGAGAAAATCCCTCTGAATTCCTATGTTCAATGAGGCATTATTTACAATATTCGAAGTCTGGAATGCTGGGGACTGAACTCAGTCTGCTGTGTGTGAGGCAAACACTCAACCCACTGTGCTATCACTCAGGCCTCCTGAATTCCTGTCCTTTAATATTTTTGAAGATCTTGAAAACTATGGGCACTAGTTTTTGAAGTTTTGGTAGAACTAACTAGTGATACCATCTGAATCAATGCTTTGTATAATAGGGGCATATTCAGAAACAATTTTATTTAAGGAAAGGGAAGGAAAATAGAGGGGAAAGTCCCAGATTATGGAAGAGAGAAACCGTTTCCCTCTTATATTTTTTAATAAAAGGTATAAAAATGAAGGTTAAAGAGACAGTACAGTAGGAAATGTACTTAGCTTCGGTCTCCGCCATCCCATAAAGTCCCCTGAGCCTGCCAGGAAGTCATTTTGGAGGTAAGTGGAGAATGATGAAGGGACTGGAGTTGGAACAATGTACACCTAAACTCAATCATGAAAAACTTTGCAATTATGTTACTCACTCTGATTCAATAATAATAATAATAATAATAATCAAGGCAGGTTAAGATTTTCTACATCAAACTAACTAGATTAAGAAGGAATTCTTACTGACTGTAGCATCCAGGTCCTAGAAGGGATGACCAAATCCATTAGCATATTAAAAATGCAGCCATTAGTAGAGTTCTTCCTAAGCTAGCCAATACTGAACACTAATAAAAGAATTCTTATTTTCCCATGGATAGCATCTTTATCTTCTCTAAAAATTAATCTGCTGGTAAAGGAAAGGAAGGTGGGGTTTGGGAGGGGAATGAAGTATAGAAGTTGATGTGAGTCTCATGATGAGTATGGTTTTTTGAATTGAAATAAAAATGACTAATTTAAAACACAGAAATGGTGAAGAAAAGACTTCATAAAAATCTAAATGGCATTTGATCTTTGACTTCCCTGATCTAGCACTGTGCTGATTTTCCAAATGAGTTCACTGAGGCCATTGAACAGCTGTCTGGTGCCTGCTGCTTTCAAAACTGTCAGCAACATTCGAGTCAAGCAAATGTTGGGATAGCTCCTACTCTGTGGTGAAAGAAAAAGAATCGATTCCCCTCGTTTTTACCTCTCCTAGAACTATCTTAAATTAGGAAATCATCTGGATTTGTAAAAACAATCATTTCTTGGCATGTTCAGAGTCTATTGAAATGTTATTTTAGAAAAGAGAATTTGGGTGTCTGGAGATCTCCATAGGAAATGGATCTGGCCAGTTGAAAGTGCACCTGTGTATTTCCAGGCCATCTCAGTCTTCAAATAATTTATCTGTCCTTCCAAACATATTCTGTATCTTTCATTTAAAAATGTTTCATGATGTCCAAAATGAATCAGAAAGTATTCCTCTATCTTAGATGTGGATTGCATTTTATTTCTCTAACTACCCCCACACACACACACAAACACATACATTTAACAAGTATCATTTAAATTACCTCACACATAGAGTTCCATTAAGTATATGATCATCTGTTGGGACAGCTTAGGCTACGATGAACAAAATATCTTACTAAAATTGGATTTAACAATACAAAAATGTGTCTTATATGAGGAGAAATTCAAGCGATAAAGAAAGGGGTTAATTCTAGAGTCCTCTGATTTAGAGGTTCAACAAAGTCTTCAAGTACCCCTTCTTTCTACCATGAGTTTCTTACTGCTGTTGTAACAAATTTCCACAGACTGAGTGGCTTAGGACAACAAAATTTTATTGCCTTACACTTCTGTAGGTCACATGTCTGATGGCTCTCACTGGACTAAACCAGGATGTCAAAAGGATTACACTCCTTTCTGGAGGCTCTAGGGGAGAAATAATTCATCACCTACGTCAATTTCGAAGAGACTGCATACATTCTGTGGTTCACAGTTCCTTCTATCTCAAATGTCAAAGATAATTAGATGAGTTGTTTTCATATTCCATCACTATAACTCTGGCTCTCTGGTCTACCGCCCACTGTTATTTATTTTTTGTTTTTATTGTTTTGGGGTCACACCTGGCAATGCTTAGGGATTTACTTGCATCGAGTTAGTTGTTTAGAAGTTGCTGCAAGCAGTACTTAGCTTCAGGGAATCAAACCCAGGTTTCCTGTGTGCAAAGTATGCACCCTAGTCCTTTGAGTTATTCCCCCATTTTCACTTTCACTTTTGTGATTATTTTGGGCTCAATCAAAAAATATAAAATAATCTCCCCATATCAAGGCCCTTACCTTAATCATATCAGCAAGAGTAACCCAGTTACCAGTCCCAGGGTTGAAGGCAGAGAACCTTAAGGGGCCATTATTTGACTTAACTAAATCTCCCCTTCTTCAACCTGGATGCGCAGTTTGCCATTTGCCTTCAGGCTACTTCTTCTCTTTCACGAAACAGCAAAGTACTTCCAAGAGTATATCCAAGTATATCTTCCAGAGGTAGTAAAATGAAACTATCTTTTTCTTAAATGGACAGGAAACCTTCAGGTTTTCCTTCATGTTTCATTGGTCGAGATAACAACCTGAATTTATAACTATTTGTCACCATGATTAGCACAAATCGTGTGATATAAAAGACAATATATTTGTTATAGCAATGTTATCAAAATAATGGTTCTTAAATAATTTAAAACAAAATCAGTTATTCTATTGTGAAAAATTCTTACCACATAAGAATTAGGGTTCAAATATATCTTAACTAGTTTAACAATTGTACATTTTAAAGAACTGTGCTTTAAAAAATCCAAAGCCTTCATTCCCCCCCACCCCCGCCTCTCAAACCAATAATGAAAGCCTCTGGAAGGACTCCACCCATTCCCGGAGTATATGACCCCTCTCTCTTTTTTTATTTACTTATTTTTATTTATCCATTTTTTTTCTTTATCTTCTATTTTTTTCTTCTTTCTCAAACAAATCCACATAGCTTATACTGACTAGTCCCCCTTCCTAATCAGGGGGGGAAATGGAGGTAACCAAGACCAAACAGGTGTAAGATCACCAAGTAGCAAATTAGATGCAGAGGAGACCACTTGCTTTAGCAACTTGGGGGGGTGGGGAGAGGCGGTAAGGGAAAGGATATGGGAACTAGGATGAGAACTGAGGTGGACGGAGGACTTTTTGGTGATGGGAGTTCCCCTGATTTTATGTTAATTTGTACCTAAAATATGATTGCCAACGATATGTAACCCAACATGTTTAAAAATAAAAAATTATATTAAGAGAAAAAAAATCCAAAGCCAACTACAACAGAATCGATACCCAATCTACAAAAGACTAGACACAGAAGGGACCACTTATACTAGCAGCCCGGGGGGGGGGGGGGGGGGGGGGGGGGGGGGAGGGGGGGGCGATATGGGATGCATGCTGGGAACAGGGGTGGAGGGAGGACAACTTTGGTGTTGGAAATGTCCCTGATTCAATGTAATTATGTACCTAAAATACTACTGTGAGTGATTCATAATCCACTTTGGTCAAAATAAAAATTATTAATAAAAAAAAGTAATTGATAGTTGAGTCTTAGACACACAATATTCCAACACCAATTCTAGCACCAACAACAACTTCAACTTCCCTCTACCAGTGTTCCCTTACTTCTCTCAACCAACTCACCCAAACACAATCCACACCACTTCCACATGCAATCTTGATAGGTACATTTCAGCTTTTGAAAGTACCTTTACTTTGAGTATTTGTAATGTTAGCTTCATAGTCTCTGGAAAGATTCTTGTATCTTCAATATTTTGCAACAGGCTACGATGTATCTTCAATATTTTGCAACAGGCAAAGATTTAAAGACAGTAAATCATTCTTCTCGAAGGGTTTGACAGAACTCGCCAGTAAAAGTAAACTCATCTGGACCAGGACATGCTTCAATTTCCTCACTTTCTTTGCTTGATTAGACTTTCTACTTCCTCTTTGGTCAGCTTTGGGAGATTATATGACTCTAAAAATTTATCTGTTACTTTTAGGCAATAGCTGAAGAGCTATTACTTTTAGATATTAGCTGAAGAGCTTAAGAGCATAAAGTTGTTCATAGTAATTTCTAACTGTTTTGAATATATGAGGGAACTTTGTAAGCCCACCACCCCGCTTCATCACTGATCCTAGTTATTTGGATATGGTCTCTTGTGCAGAGCCAAGAAGTAGTCCCTGAACATTGCCAGGTGTAGCCCCAAACCAAACAAGCCCTAGAAATAGAAAGAATGCTGTAAGATTTTAAATCAGGATTCATAGCCATCTTTCAATTACAATATGTAATTATTTTAGGAATGTATCTATGGTACAGGGCAAGTGTTTCTATATACATTATGAATCTACTTTAGGTATATGCCTTGAATCAAATCTTGAACTTCACTCCATGCCTTATGTAAAAAAAGCTAAATTGGTGACTTCTGAGCACATTTTCCTTTTGATTTAAAAACAGCAACATGTGAGCAAGGACAGTAACAAAATAGGAAATAAAACCATGATCTCTGGACTCTGGTACTTGCTTAGTAAAATTTTCAGATTCCTGCAGTATGGTACTAAAGACACAAAAGTCTTAAATGAGAAGTGTCCAAAGTGGGCATATAATAAATGTTCTAAGTCAGAGAGAGACCTGGAAACAGGGTCCAGTTGTGGAATATAAGTATTCTGTGATGCCAACATCAGTCTCTTAAAAACTCTTTCTGTTTTCCTGGTTTTTAATGTATTCTCCACCATGAAGTTATTCAAAATTATTCTTCTCCCCTAAGTCATCCAATTTTCTCACTTCCTCAGTAATAGGCAGTTCCTTTAGATTTGTTTTTTTTTAACTGCTGAAATGTCAAGCTTATTATTTGCAGAATGATTTAAACCGCTCTAGTGTTATAACTAAACAAAAAGAACAAAGATGCTAAAATATTAATCATTCTGCCTGGGTGACCACTGGGAGTAGCCGAAAATGGCAACATACTGCTGTCTTCTGGCTCCCTTGTCTACAATACTGCCTGTGCACCTCACAAACACTCCCTTTCCTGAACATATGGAGCACTCTCAGGAAGGAATTTGCCTCAGTGAACCCTGACTAGCCAATCAAAAACAGAAGGTTCCAAGTTGAGTTACGAATATCAGAAATGAATTGTGTGTGGTGAAAAGGAAATTCTGTGTGCCGGGGAAATTTATACCCTGGGAGATCAGTCATACCACAGGTGTGCAGGATTACCTGTAGAAACCGAACTTTGACAATGGCGAATTTTAAACACTTCTTCAAGCCGTGATGACCTTGCCTGTCATCACAAGGTATCAAAAAACTGAATAGCTTGCTTTACTCTTTGAGTATTATAACAACCCCACCAGAGCTGCCAGTAACAGAGCTTCATGACTTAACTTGGGACAGGCACAATGCTAACATCACACCTGCAAGATCCTATTGAGTTTAAATCTCACTTTATAAGGTGGATGTTTTCATAGGGAATGAGCCTGGAAATCTTTGGAAGATTGCTCTTCATTGCTAGAAAATGGGGTGTATGTATCCCCAGTACAGCATGAGGAAGAACTTTCATCCCAACCTGTTGAGTGGGAAGTAAATTCATTGATTAAGGAAGAAAGCTTTCTAGAGAAGAATGAAGCAAAGGAAATAATAGCCTTGGCACGGCACTTAAACCACGATTTCTACAAGTCCCTGTCACCCTTCCTTGAAGTAGGACTCTTCCTTGAGAAGTCTTGGAGATCTGTCCCCAAAAAAGGATCTGTCCACCTTAAGAGCAAGGGGTCCCCTCAATTAGAAACTCCTGTGTCAAATGGAGAATTAGTTGTCCTGGGAACCTTGCTGGAATACTGTGTGTGGGGAAGAGAGAGTTATTGGTTGGGTGAGATTGGCAACTGCACTGATGGTTTACTGGACTTTCTGAATGGCATTCCTGACAAGACCCTGACCCCCCTTCCTACCTGTTTTGTCCTAGTAAGCCCTTTACAGAAAAGCTATCTTTGGCTGGAGTTGACGAGAGGAAGGCATGTTTGTTACAAGGAAAAAGAAAGCTGTGATGCTCCTGTCGACTCAGGTGTCCCAGGTCATGGACAATGGGAAGAAGACAATTAATGACTCAGGCTCTCAAAGCTCAGAGATAGCTTGCTTCATTTTATATTTTAAATTTTATTGATTGATGCATGGTTTTGGGGCCACATCCAGCTGTGCTCAGGGGTTGCTCCTACCCCTGCACACAGAAATCGCCCCTGGCAGGCTGGGGGACCATATGGATATGAATCAAACCGGTTCTCTCCCCAGGTCAGCTGTATGCAAGGCAAATGCCCTACCGCTGTGCTATCTCTGGGCCCCATAGCGCCTGCTTTGATCCTCCCTATTTGTCAGGTTATGTTAAGGAACTTTATTCACCATACCAATTACTGCCCTTCACTATTTTAATCAATGTTAATTCATAATGAATTATGAATTCATTATTTGTTAAATAAAAGACTCTTGATAGAATGAAAACCAAAGCAAAAGCATCTAAGAACTGCTCTCCAGAATGGAGCTTACCAGGGTTCTGAGACATATGTCAGGCCATAGGGGCTGCAGGAGCCAGGCCTACCTATCTGAGAAAACCTTCACCATCCCCACACCAACTCTAGCTCTCTTTGATTTATATTAAAACAACAGGGAATGGATTGGGATGGTGAGGAAGAGGGAAGCAAAGACACTAATGGGAGAGAAAGAGTACTTTGGTGGTGAAAATTTGTATGCATGAAATCCTACCCTTGACAGAACTGTAAATCATGATGGCTAAATTAAAAAAAAAACTAAGCTAAAATATAATACATGAAAGTTAAACAGAGCATTAGAGTAAATTCCTATTATCAACTGAATTGAGAAAGATTTTAAGTAATTTCTTGTGGGGAATCTCCAAAATTCACCCTAATCCATTAGGTCGGGTGCTTGCTTTCATGTGGCTTACCTGGACTGAATCTCTGGCACCCCCAAATGATGCACTGAGCCTGCCAGAGTGATC
This sequence comes from Crocidura indochinensis, assembly GCA_004027635.1. NCBI lineage: Eukaryota > Metazoa > Chordata > Mammalia > Eulipotyphla > Soricidae > Crocidura > Crocidura indochinensis. The sequence continues at coordinate 17,519 of PVKC010001025.1, forward strand.
CCTGAGCACAAAGCCAAGAGTAAGTGCTGAGGATTATATGGAGCAAAATGAGGAAGAAGAATAGATATAGAATGATCGCATTCACTTATGAAATATAAAAAAAGATAATATGATATTAATATCCAGAGGCAATAGAGATGAGGGCCTGGAGGACTAGTCCATGGGTAGGAAGCTTGCCATAAATAGCAGGGGAGTGAAGTCAGGGCAGAGAAGGGACCACTCTGAGGGTGTGGTACTGAAGATGCAATAGGCCTTTGGTACATATAAAATAAGGCAAGAAATTGCTTCTACTGGGTTCTTTAAAATTATTCTTATTAATCTCTACCATCCCCCTCATTTCAGTAGTTGTTCTGATGATCATGGGTCATCTATTTGGCGCTCATTGGAGGTTACATTTTGTTTGTTTGTTTGCTTGTTTGTTTTGGTTTTTTGGGCTACTCCCGGTGACGCTCAGGGGTTACTCCTGGCTATTTGCTCAGAAGTCACTCCTGGCAGGCAGGGGGGACCATATGGGGAACCGGGGGACCGAACCAGGGTCCGTCCTAGGTTAGCGCAGGCAAGGCAGGCACCTTACCTCCAGTGCCACCGCCCAGCCCCTAGAGGTTACATTTTTAAGTTTTGTTACTCTATGTGTCATACATTAGTAATGGTGCCTACACATTTGATTATAGTGCTCAACAAGGATTATGTATTCTAACTGTGGACCTTAAATATATATAATGGCTGTTGTATGCAAAAAAAGTCACATTGTTTGTTGTGGTACTGGGGATCTCAAGCAGCAATGCCACCAGGATTACACTCCGCATATGTGGTGTGACGAATTCAACTCAGGATTTTCACACCTGCAAGACAGATATTCTACCAAAGTGAGCTATACACGGTACCCTAGTTTTCTTTTTTTTTATTTTTTTTGCAAGTTCCTGAAGCAGACTGGCTACCACATTCTGGTTGATTTGAACCAGTTACAATTGAGTTCGTTTTTAAATACAGAAGATCCTAAAATAGGAACCTCTCATACTAATATATATTTAGTTTAAGTCACAGGGGAAATAAAACACAATGCTTTATATTTTTATCTTACTAATAATGCAAACATTTTTAAAAAAGGGTAAAGTAATATGCTGGTTTCATTTCACAGATTTGACAACCATGAACATCTGTTCATGAACTGTTTCTAAAGATGATCAGACTCAATCCCAACTATCCACTGATCACTTACTCTCAGGTATTTTCAAATGTTTGATATTCACCCAATGTGGAAATACCCAATAGGAATGACCTTCTAGGTCCACTTTAAAGAATTTCTACTTCCTCCACTTCCAACTAGTGCGGATGATATGTGAGTGACATTTAGCTGCTAGCTTCCTTATGGTTGCCTTTGTATACTTGTGTTTCATAATCAGCGGTGCTTGGGGACTGTGTGGTGCTGGGGTCAAAGTGTTCCTCTTGCAATGATCAAAGATGGGGATAGTCATAAGTAGTAGGCCTAGTCATATGGGTTCAACATGGGCCACTTTGGCTACGAAGTTAATATGAGTTTGGCATAGATAATGTCAAAATTTGAGAGAAGAGTTTAAGAATATTTCTTTCACGAGCAGAAACAATGAGTTTAATCCCTCATATACCTGGCTCCAAGTACTGCATACATTGGCCTGTAGGACCCCAAGCAAAGCTGGGGTAGTCCTGGTGACAAAACAAACATCACTTAATTACAATACCTGGTCATTGAACTCTACGGCTAAATCGACAGGGTTATCACTAAAAGACCCCTGGGAAACAACAAAGAGCTTTTCTTTTTTGTCCAACCTGCTTCCATGCCTCCTTTCCAACAGGTGACCACAAAAAGTAACCCACTGCAAAGCAAGCTTACTTCTCTAGACTCTAATCCATGCTTCAATGTCTCTAGAGAAAAAAAATAAATAAATTCAATTTTCAAAATAAGTAGCACCAGTGGAGGAAGAAAACTGAAAGAAAAAAATACAAAACAACAACAACAAACCAAATCCCCAAAACAGACGTCACAATTATCTGGGTTTCACTATGATAGCAACACTCTTAAGGGGTCTTTGAAATTCAGCCTAGAAACATACTGAGTAGTTGTAGTTTTAGCTTGGGTGGGGATTTTGCATTATTCCAATACAGAAAAAAAATGGAGCACAACAAAACTAACAAGTAGATTGAGATTACTACTGAGTCTATGTATCCAGTTGATTATAATGAACTTCTATATCAAACATATTTTCCGAATTACATTTTCTCTGTCTTTTTTCCTTTCTTCTCTCTCTGTTCTTTTTCTATTTCCCCTTTCTCTCCCCATCTTGCTCTCTTAAGACCACATACACAGCCATACACAACTAAATCTTTTTTGCCCTTCACATGTAAATCCAAGACTTAACTATTAGGAATATTAATCAGGTTCCAGATACACATGAAATGAAAATCAAATTATCACCAAAACTTTCACCCTAAATACCTAAATATTTGAAGCTGAATCTTTCCAAAAACTCATTTAAAACACTACTTTCTTCTCCTTAGTTTCGCCGCACAATTTCTGTCCCCCCCCCACTAAAGATGTTCAAGAGAATATATTGCTTTAAAAAAAAAAAACAAAACAAAATGGTTACTCTTGCGCATTTATATTGAATGCAGCAGGAAAAAAATGAGCATTTACTTTACTATTGGTTCTAAAGACTGAGTTTACAATGAATTTAGAAGCACAGATGCTTAGGACTGAATTCAGAAACAGAAGTGAAGGTCAGGTCTATTTATAAACCCATAAATTATCCTATCCAAGTGACCATAAACGGTACAGAACCATACCAGGGTCCCTTAAATTCACATATTCAGAAGCATTTAACATTTGTCTCTGAAACATATTCAAAAGCTGCTTATCAACACACTTCAAATGACTAATTGTTCATTCTTTGGCATACATAAAATATTTTAAGACTTGTGCTTGAATTTTATACTGACAAAAAGGGTTGAAGAAACTGTTTTACCTTTGATGTCAACACAGTTATAAACAAAGTTGTACAGGAGAACAACTGTAATAACAGTAAAAACAAAATAAAAAGTCTTTATCGGTGCATTCAAAACATTTTCTCTCTTTTTCTTCTTCTCTCCTAGGGGGAATTTCCAGGTAGAAAGAGAACACTGAGTTTCTTCCCAAAATAAACTGCTGAAATCACTTTCCTGCTCAAGTTCCTTTAAAATTCTAAATCAATTGAAAATACTGTTCAGTAACTTCAGTTCCTTTCTTATGCTGTATTTGCCTACGTAAGCACTTGGTTCTAATCACAAAACTTCTTCCTGTTATTTTGGTTTTTATTAACAAAATTCTTCGATCCTTTTCATCACCCCATATGCTAAACAGCTTCCCTTTTAGAAGCTCATTCTTTGGGGCTCCTAAAGAAAGGCCAAACACATTATTGAATATTTTCAGTAATGGTAGTGGCCTGCAAATATTCTGGCTTAAGCTAGAGAGTTAATTTTTGTCTTCAGTGATTTTTAACCTTCTTTACTTATCACCTATGTTTTCACCTTCCTTTCTGTATTCTCCTTCTTTTACATATACCCCAATCATAGAGAAAAGCAGCATAGATCATATTTATTGAGGCAAAAAAGGTGGTAAAAAGGTGGTAATACAGTAAGCTTTTCTTACAAAGACCTGTTTACAGGGTCTGAAGGGCACTTGCCTTACATCAGGCTAGCTTGGATTTGAGTACCAGCACCCTTTATAGTTCCCCTTAAACCATGAGTAGTAATCCATCCCTAAGCTCAGAGCCAGGAGTAAATCCTGAGAATGCTGGATGTGACCCCAAAAGTGTAATATAACAAAGAAACCTGCTTACCAACTAAGTCCTTGGCTGTCATTTGAAAACTAGAATTTTTTTGAAGGTTCCCAATTTTATAGTAGATTTCACCCAATTCTGTGGGTGTCCTTTAATCTTTGTTATCATTTTGGGTGTGGAAGGTTGAACAAGTTTTCTGAGTTTGATGTCTCATTTCTTTATCCTTGTTTTCTTTAACTTGGCCTATAACATTCTATAATTGGGGGCCGGGCGGTGGCACTGGAGGTAAGGTGCCTGCCTTGCCTGCGCTAGCCTAGGACGGACTGCGGTTCGATCCCCCGGTTTCCCATGTGGTCCCCCAAGTCAGGAGCGACTTCTGAGCATAGCCAGGAGTAACCCCTGAGCGTCACTGGGTGTGGCCCAAAAACAATAACAACAAAAAAAATTCCATAATTGACGTTGCCTCTAGATTCAACTCCATGAACTGTTTCAACTGTTTTCTTCAATATAATTTATGGATTCAGGTAAGATATTGAGATGTTTAATCTATTTTTATTTAATTTTTCTGTACAGTATTAGGAAGAGATCTGAAGATTCATATCTCATACCTTATACAAAAGACAATTTAAAGTGGATCAAAGACCTTGGGATCAGACCTAAATCTATGAAGAACACTGAAGAAATTATAGGCAGAAGGCTCCAAGACCCAGAAGAAAAGGAATCTTCCAGGATACAATGTTATTGGTAAAGATTACAGAATAAAAACTAAAGAAATGGAACTATATCAAACAAAAAAGTTTGTGTATTCATTCAACACCACTATTCATTGAAGCATTCAGTACAATAGCTAAGATTTGAACATTAGATTAGATTATAAAGAAGATGTGGTAATATAAACATGTTGATTTATGATTTGGCTTCACCCAAAACAAAGATCGGCTTGTTTGCTTACAACTTGTTTTTTAGGAATCTCCATATTGTTTTTCCTTCCTTATAATCCAGTTATACCACTACTAGAAATATACCCTAGGAATACAAAAATACAATAAAAAATTCCTTCTTCACACCTATATTCATTGCACTGTAATTTACAATAGCCAGACTCTGGAAAAACCAAGATGCCCTTCAACGGAGGAATGGCTAAAGAAACTGTGGTATATATACATACACAATGGAGGGATTTCTGAGCACATAGCCAGGAGTAACCCTTGAGCGTCACAGGGTGTGCCCCCCCAACCCCCGCGCAAAAAAAAAAGCAAAAAAAAAAAAAAAAAGTAATGGGAAGGCAGAGATCAAAGGGATTCAGGTACACTGATAGTGGGAAGAAACGATAGAGCTAAAAATTCAAACCATAGAGTTAACAAAACTTAAATCATGAGACCCAAACAGAAGTCAGAAATCAGATCATCGATAAGGAGAGCTAAGAACACAAAAGGTATGTCACCTGGCCCTTAACCCTATCCTGCTTAAACTATAGACTACAATATTTGCTCCCAAATCAAACTTCAAAAAAAAGTTGTTGTTTATTTGTGTGTGGGTGTGGGTTTTTTGTTTTGTCTTGTTTTGCCAGTAGGTCAAGTTTTTTACTTCACGCTGGCATGGCCAGCATGGGGAGAGGAGAAGTAGGAAAAAAGGCAGAGGAGGCCTCAGGTGGAAGGGGACAGTGAACAGGGTTCTCTAGTCTCCAGAAGCAAAATAAAAAGGAGTCACCAGAGAGTGGTCAGCAAGGGCAGGCTGCTCCGGTCACAGGCCTGGAATTTTTAGAAAACAATATAAACATTCCTCAAAAATTAAAAATTGGGCTATAACTTTATTTATTTATATATATAAATATATATATTTATTTATATATAACTTTATTTATATAACATTCCTGTAACCAGTAACTCCACTTCTTGGAATAAATCTTAAGGGCCCTAAAACACAATGCAGAAAAGATCTCTGCACTCATAAATTCATTGTAACACTCTTTGCATTAGCCAAATTTCAGAAACAACCTGTATACCCAAGAACAGACGACTGGTTTAAAAACTATGGTACACAGTCACTATGAAATACTACTTGGTTCTAAGAAAAGAAAGATCGTGCAATTTACTATTAAGGGGATGAATCTTAGTTACCAGGCTGTGTAAAGTTATAAGGAGGAAAGATACTTCTCACATAAGTGGGATATAATTCAAAGAAACAAAACCAGGCAATAACATATGCCCCAATGCCACAGAAACCAAGAACATGGGAAGAACTAGTCTTCAGAGGAAACTTGTCGTTGAAGTTTAGATCAGGGAAGGGACCATCACAATGGTAGTGGGGGAAATTGCCTGTTGTATATGAGAGGGAAATGAAATATTAGTGGAGGGAAATGGACAATGGTGAAGGGATAGGTGTTGCTGGAACATTGTACATCTGAAATTGAATCATAAAAAAATTTATGATTTGGGGCCGGAGAGATAGCATTTGCCTTCTATGCAGGTCAGTGGTTTGAATCTCGGCATCCCATATGCCAGGAGTGATTTCTGAGCATAGAGTCAGGAGTAACCCCTGAGCACTGCTGGGTGTGACCCAAAAGCAAACAAACAAACAAAATTTGTGATTCATGGTGATTCAGTTAACAATCATTTTCAAAAGTTTCTCTCAGAGGTGCATTAAAATAGGGTATAAAAAGAAGAACATAAACATAAATAAATAATTAAAAATATTCTCAAGAGGGGCTGGAGAGATAGCATGGAAGCAAGATGTTTGCCTTTCATGCAGAAGGTCAGTGGTTTGAATTCCCGCATCCCATATAGTCCCCTGAGCCTGCCAGGAACAATATCTAAGAGTAGAGCCAGGAGTAACCCCTGAGCGCTGCCGGGTGTGACCCAAAAACAAAACAAAACAAAACAAAAAATAATAATAAGAAGAGGAACTATAGACACATGCAGGATTCACTTTTATCACAATAATGGTTAAGATTAATTCAAGGAACTAATAAATATACAATGTTGTAACTCATATTAGTTTTCTGATCGTATTTTAACAATTATCGCGAATTTTGTGGCTTACCACACAATCATTCTCTTATTGTTTTGAAGATAAAAAGTTGTACAAAATCAGTTTGAACGGACTGAATCAAGATGTTCCTCTGGAGGCTAGAGGGGAAAATATGTCCAGACCTTTTCCAGTTTCTTCCAACTGAATTCCTTACATCCCTTGGCTCATGCCCCATTTCTTCCCTTGGAAACCAGCAGCTCCAGTCATAATAATACTTTGTGTCAAATCTCTCTGTGTCCTTTTTAAAAATGCATTTATTTCTATTAAGGCACTGTGTGATCTTTACAGTCTTAAAATGAAGGCACCATCATTTACAAAGTTGTTGACAATAGAGTTTTAAGCATACAATGTCCCAACTCTAATTCATTGCCACTATCTGCATCCCTTCACCAATAATTCCAAATGTTCTGCTGTTACCTTGACAGAATCATTTTTAAGTTGGGTTACTGTCGTTTGGATCCTATATATTTATAGAAGTGCTTTCTTGCCCTTACACCACAGATGAGCCTTGGCCCTAGGATGCTTCTATTTCTTTCTTCCTCCATTTCTCATTTTCTCCTGTAAGTAGCCAAAGCTGAGCTTTGTTTCCTGATTCATTCAGCCACTCTATGCCTTTGAATTCAATCCGCTGACATTGAAAGAGTTTATTGGTAGAAAAAAAAATGGGTTGCCATTTTTCTATATGGAATTGGTTCTTTTGCCATTAGCCACTTGTTTTTTATAGTCAAACTTTGAGTAATTTTTGCAGAGCTGATATGGCATGGTAAATGTCACCTGTTTCTATTTGTCTCAGAATGTTTTTATCCATCCCTCAAATCTAAATTATTTTATTTTTTAGTTAAATTTTTTTTTGGTTTTTGGGCCACTCCCAGTGACGCTCAGGGGTTACTCCTGGCTATTCGCTCAGAAGTCGCTCCTGGCAGGCACGGGGGACCATATGGGAACTGGGGGATCGAACCGTGGTCCGTCCTAGGCAAGGCAGCAGGCACCTTATCTCCTGTGGCACCTTATCTCCTGCGCCACCTCCCGGCTCCCTAAAATTTTAAAATTTATTTTTTGTTTTGTTTTTGGGTCACTCCATGCTATGCTCATGGTATACTCCTGGCTCTACCCTCAGGGATCATTCACTACTGCTGGAACTGAGAAAGGGGGCCTCTAGGGTACCAGTATCAAATCCATTATACTCGCCTTGCATGTACCCTACCTGAATTCCTATAGCTCTGACCCTAAGTGACGATTGTAAAGGGCAGAGGACTCTAAATTATTATCTTTTTTTTTTTCACTTTTTTGGGGGGCCACACCCTGTGATGTTCAGGGGTTACTCCTGGCTATGCACTGAGAAATCGCTCCTGGCTCGGGGACCATGTGGGACATTGGGGGATCAAACCAAGGTCTGTTCTAGATGGGCCACATGCAAGGCAAATGCCCTACCACTGTGCTAATGCTCCAGCCCCTACATCGAAGTTATTTTATTACTGCTTTGAACTCATGTCATCCCCCTCCAACAATGACATAGAAAGGTTCTCCATGTCTTCCCATTATACCTCCTTAGAAAACTCCTTCAAAAATTTTTACTTAGAATTTGGATCACATGTTTATAATCGTTTTTCTCTTGTGGCTTTGATGTAGAGTTTCCTCATCTCTAAACTATCAAAATGTCTAAACCCCAAGCAATGTTTTATGTTTCTGTCATCTGCCTTTTATTTTCCTCCCCTCTCCCCTCTTCTCCTTCTTTGGCACCACCATATCTATAATTCAAGGCAAGTAAATGTCACCTTCATTTTTATGCCTTGACTTGTCAATCAATATAAGTGAAAACATCCGGTATTTGTCCTTCTCACTCTGACTTACTTCACTTAACATGATTACTTTCAATCCCATCATGGTTGTAGCAATTATATAATTGCATTTTTCTTTATGGCTGTCTAGTATTCTACTATTTACATACCAGGACCACAATTCTTTTTTGTTGCTGCTGCTGTTGTTGTTGTTGTTGTTGTTGTTGTTGTTGTTGTTTTTCTGTCACACCTGGTGATACTCAGGGGTTACTCTTGGCTCTGTGCTCAGAAATCGTTTCTGGTTTGGGGGACCATATGAGACACTGGGGAATCGAACCCAGGTCCGTCCTTGATCAGCAACATGAAAGGCAAACATCCTACCGCTGCACTATTGCTCCAGCCCCAAGAACCACAATTCTTAATCCATTTAACTATCATCAAACTTTCAAGGTATTTCTATGTCTAAGTTATTGCACTAGATATTGAGGCTTCTCTCTTATATTGATAGCTGGGGTTACATTTAGGCCTTGATCACATAACTGAGAATTTCTCCATTTCAATATGAATAAGCTAATACTGGATCAGCTGCTTGCAAGGCAATTAATTGCCTTACTGCTGTGCTATCTTGCCAACCCATGTAATCAATACATCCACAAAGGTCCTTTTGTCAGATAAGGCAAAATCACAGATTCCAGAGATCAAGAGATGTGTATCATGGGAGGAAGTTTTTATACCTACAATATTAATTTCAATAAGAAAATTCTGAATAATTTTCTAGAGAAAATTTGCTCGTACGTAAATGAAACTTTTCACGTTGTGTCTTTAAGGTGCTTAGTCATATTTTTAGCTATAAAGTCACACTGTTTTCTTCCATCCTGGTATTAAGGAGAACCAAAACAAGTGTATTTGTGTCTTTGTCTCTTTAATTCCTTCCAGAGAGCAAAGAAGTGGTTAGCTTACAAACTGACAGATAAACATCAAAACTATCAGTTGATTTTCTTTGTCTTTCTGCCAAAAGCATGACAAGAACCAGCAAGACTAGCCGTGATTTGTAAAGCATGCCCTTCTAGATACAGTTTCACACATAAGGATCACGCCTCTATGTTTTGTCTTGTTGGATTTATGTTTGAAGTTTCTTTGGTGCTGACTTGGTCACTGTCAACTGTTGAAAAGGCCCAAACTTCTATGGATTATTTTGTAAACCATTCCACAACTCTATTGTACTTTATGTCAAGCTATCACTACCATTATCCTTGAATTGACAGGTATTAACCTCTGTGGTTCCATGAGGTGATCTTTGTTGGACTCTTTGAGCCCCTCTATTGCATCTCCCAGCTCCACCAGCAATTCAGTCCCCATATCTAACATTTAGGTTTCACACTCATCTTGTTTTCATTTAAGTTCTACTATTCTTTTTCCATATTAGCTTTAGTCACCTGCATATGAAAGGTTTTTGCCTTTTTAACTACATAAGAAAATTAGCAACTGATTCCCTTCAAAGTTGTGGCTATGTTCTAAAGACAGTGTATTTTTGTTAACGTGGTTTTGTAAACTTGATTCCAAAATCCTAAATCCTAAAATCCTAAAATGTTTGGATGGAAATTAGTCAATTTGCTTCTCTTATTTAATAGAGTCAAAATAATTCAATCAGTGAAATGTAAAATATATTTATAGCAAAATGATAATTCCATTGATCCTGATTACTCATGAAACACTTGGGTCATGATAAAATTCTAACAGAACTAAAATCCTTATCTCAACACCAACAGAAAAAAAAAAAAAAAAACGATTCCTTTTTAAAAAATAAAGAATATTTTTGGGAAATAGAAGTAGAATCTCAGGCCTTCCAGCTGGATCCTGGCTGGCTACATTCCTGACCTATACCATCACAGAAGGCCCAATGCCACATTTCCTGAACTTCACAGCTGTGAGTTCATATCTCACACTACTCACATTTATACTTCCTTTTACTAGTTCAAGAGAGGCATAGAAGGGAAAAAATCAACATCTCGCCAAATCCCTGAGACTTCCAGGGGTGGGGTGAGGGAAAAGTAGTTAACTATAAAATTTTACCCTCAGCACAGCAAGTGCAGAGTAAATACAATAAGAAGATGCAAAGAAGCCCACCTAATGCAATGAATAAAAGTGATGATATGAAAGATTCTACAAATATCAACCAATTCTGTAAACTATAGAATTACTTTAGTGAGACCATGTTGAAGATACTTAGCAAACTCAATGATAAAAATAGTCAGCAAAGCAAAAGAAAGTATGAGTCAAATAAGAAAACTACGATCAGAAATGACAAAAATAAGAAACACAATAGGTAATATTAAAAAAAGAAAAGAGGTAATGTGATCTGTACAATATCACTTCAGTAACAATGCTACAAACCAAAGTGCCTAATGAGGAAAGGGGATGGGGGTAGGAGAGAGAGACAGAGACAGAGAGAGACAGAGAGAAAAGAGTGAAGTTATCCATAGAGGCTGATTGGGAGCAGAATGGGCAGCAGGAGAGAAATTGGGAAATTAGAAAATTGGTAGTGGAAGATGAACAATGGTGAAGGAAAGTGTGTGACTGAAATTTAACCATCCACAACTTTTTTTTTTTTGGTTTTTGGGCCACACCCGGTGATGCTCAGGGGTTACTCCTAGCTATTCGCTCAGAAGTCGCTCCTGGCAGGCACGGGGGACCATATGGGGAACCGGGGGATCGAACCGTGGTCCGTCCTAGGTTAGCGCAGGAAGGCAGGCACCTTACCTCCAGCGCCACCGCCCGGCCCCATCCACAACTTTTTAACTTTCAAAGTAATTTATCTCATAGTGATTCAATTTTTTAAAAAAATCAATAGAGGGTCCAGAGCAAGTAGGGTACTTGTTTTGCATATAGGATGCTGAGCCTACCAGGAGTGATCCTTATGTACAGAACCAAGCACAAGCCCTGAGTATAGTAGGTGTGGCTAAAAATATGCTGGCTTATGAGATAAAAGTGTATAAGACTTTATTTCATCTAGGAATTCAACAAGTCAACCTACAAAGTATGTGCTATCAACTCTTTTTTTTGGGGGGGGGTTTTTTTTTGTTTTTGTTTTTTTTGTTTTTGGGCCACACCCGGTGACGCTCAGGGGTTACTCCTGGCTATTCGCTCAGAAGTCGCTCCTGGCAGGCACGGGGGACCATATGGGGAACCGGGGGATCGAACCGCGGTCCGTCCTAGGTTAGCGCAGGCACTTACCTCCAGCGCCACCGCCCGGTCCCTGTGCTATCAACTCTTAACCCTTTTCTCATATATTGCTATATATAGTAATTTATCTAATCACTTCATTGGGTGGACACACTTCACTAGTATAAGGGTTAGCAGTCTGACAAATTGCATAGGAAAATTTTTCCTTTGATAAAGAATACATCTGATACATAAACATGTGACAGTTTTCTAAGATCTATATATATATACATATCTTAGAAATATATATTCTTGGGGCCTGGGAGATAGCATGGAGGTAAGACGTTTGCCTTTCATGCAAAAGGTCATCGGTTCGAATCCCGGTGCCCCATATGGTCCCCCGTGCCTGCCAGGAGCAATTTCTGAGCATGGAACCAGGAGTAACCCCTGAGCACTGCCGGGTGTGACCCAAAAACCAAAAAAAATATATATATATACATATATATATATTCTTATTAATACTATTTTGTTTTGTTTTTGGGGCCACACCCATTTGATGCTCAGGGGTTACTCCTGGCCAAGCTCTCAGAAACTGCCCCTGGCTTGGAGGGACCATTTGGGACACCAGGAGATCGAACCGTGGTCCTTTCTTGGCTAGTGCTTGCAAGGTCCTTCCTTGGCTAGTGCTTACCTCTAGCGCCACCTTACCGGCCCTTTATTAATACTATCTTTAAAGAAAATAATCAATAACTAAATTATATGGAACTACATAGAGATCATCATTTTTCATCAGAAAAATAAATTTTCATTCTCCCTGCATTTAAACTAGTAAAAACACAACTAGGGTTGCAGACGGAAAGCTTCTCCTTTAGTTTTAATCATCTATTTTTGACATATGATATATACATAAATGGAATAGTGCTGTGGGAACAAATTAATTTATAACTTGGATGACCATGAAAAAAAATACTTGCGCAATTCTGACAGATACAGCATTTTAAAGTAAGTATTCACCCACTAACAGATCTTTGATGTTTACTCAGCAATTGTTTACACAGTAATTTTTTTCTTAATAGTGATTTTATTGCAGATCTCCATGGATCACATGATACCAAAAAATAATATGATATTGGAAAGCCCTTTAGTCACACTGAACTTCATCTTTGACATAGATAACACACCTTAGTGATTCTGTATGATTTAAATAAAATGATATTGATGGAACTGCTTTAAGAATATAGCCTTTCTTATGCCTTCTTAGACCAACTTTATGCTGAAGTTTCTCTTATCTCTTTCAATTGGTCCTGACTTCAAATGATACTAAAACTTAAACACTCTAATCAATACTCAAAGCTCTTACTGTTGTATACATACAAATCTGATCTCCAGAAACAAGACTATGTGATTGTGCCAGTTCTCATGACTGAGCATATAATGATATCATGGTCAGTCCCTCAAGTGTATGCTCTCATCTCCATTCCTGCTTTCACTGCTCTCATTCAGCTATCTGTTCCCTCATACTACTAAGCTTAAGCAGAAGAGCCTGTGGGGTAGCTATCTAATTTTTGATTTGTAAAATAATCTTTTTCCAGGTTTTTCAAAAGCTCTTAATAAAAATTTCCAAACACCTTTCCCAGTGTATTTTTTGTTTGTTTTTTTTTGGGGGGGGGACACACTTGGTAAAACAACTAGAAAAAATTTTAAATCAGGGCCCGGGCGGTGGCGCTGAAGGTAAGGTGCCTGCCTTACCGCGCTAGCCTTGGACGGACCGCGGTTCAATCCCCCGTGCCCCATATGGTCCCCCAGGCCAGGGGCGACTTCTGAGCGCAGAGCCAGAAGTAACCCCTGAGCGTCACTGGGTGTGGCCCAAAAAAACAAAATAAATAAATAAATAAAAATAAAAAAAAATTTAAATCAAATTTCTTTTCAGTGTCACTTGGTACCAGGAAACTGAGACAGACAGAACAGCAGTAGGATCCTCTTTGTGACTCAAAAGAAACATTTTGCTCCCAAATCAACACCACAGGAATAAGAGAAGCATAAGAATAAGGGAAGGAATTTTCCAGCAATAAGGTTCCAAGAAATTGAGTCACAGAGACAATGCAGCACATCATTAATCATCAGGGAGATGGAAATCAAAATGAGGAGATACTATCTCACATCACAGAGACTTGCACTTGCTCCCATATGGCCCAGCAATTCTGCTCCTGAGAATATGCACTAGGCGCCCAAAAACATAATGTATAAAAGGCGACTGCATTCATAATAGCACTATTCACAATAGCCAGAAGCTGGAAACAACCCAAATGCTCAAGAACAGATGAGTATTGGATAAAGAAATAATGATTCGGGGCCCGGGAGATAGCATGGAGGTAAGGCGTTTGTCTTTCATGCAAAAGGTCATCGGTTCGAATCCCGGTGCCCCATATGGTCCCCCGTGCCAGCCAGGAGCAATTTCTGAGCATGGAGCCAGGAGTAACCCCTGAGCACTGCTGGGTGTGACCCAAAAACCACAAAAAAAAAAAAAGAAAGAAAAGAAATAATGATTCGTCAACATAAGGAATACTATGCAGCTGTTAAGAAAATAAAGTCACAAAATTTGCTGATGCGTGTAAGGATATAGAGAGTATTACAGAGATTGAAATGAGTCAGAGGAAGAAAGGGAGACATCACACTCATTTATGGAATCTAAAATATAAACAAAGTATGGCAATAATATCAAAAGTTAATAGAGATTAGGGTCAGCAGGTCCATAGTAGGAAGCTTGCCATAATTATGAGGTACACATATGAGGGACCACATATGACAATAATAGTTCAAAATGATGACTCTATGCAAGAACAGGATGCTGACAGGAAGTAAGGTGTTGTGCATGGTACTCATTCATGAACAACATTGCAAACCACATTGCCTAAAAGAAAAAAAGAAAATGAGGAGAGAAAGGTAGAGAGAGAGAGAGAGAAAAAAAGTGTCTACCTGTACCATAAATAATTCTGTGTAATGAACTTCAGTCACAATAAAAATTAAAAAAAAAAAGTGTCTACCATAGAGCCTGGCTGGAGGTGAAGAGAATGCCACTGGAAATATGCCCTGGTAAAGGGTTTGAAACACTGCATGACTGAAACTCACTTGTGAACAACTTGGTAGCTACAGATCTCGTGGGGATTCAAATATAAAATTTATTAAAATTTCTTTAGAGTGTTTAACATAATCTAGAAAATTTCCAAAAGTCAAAAAACAACTAAAATTGCAGTAGACGATAATCATGTATTGAAGTTCAACCTTATTTCTTAATATTAAAATTACTTAATCTGGCATTCAGTGCTCTAATCTTACTCTTCATTCTGCTCACTCCTGGCAGTGCTCAGGAGTCCATAAATGGTGTTGGAGATCACACCCAGTTAGGTTGCATGAAAACCAAGTACTCTGCTCATTGTCATATCTCTCAAAACACATTATTATACATTTTTTTTTTTTGCTTTATGGGTCATACCTGGTGACGCTCAGGGGTTAATCCTGGCTATGCACTCAAAAATCACTCCTGGCTTGGGGGACCATATGGGACACCTGGGGGGTGAACCATGGTCCGTCCTAGGTCAATGCATATAAGGCAAATGCCCTATCGCTTGCACCATTGCTCCAGCCCCTCAAAACATATTGTTAACCCACATCATGGCTATTTATGACTAAAGAAGAACCAATCCTATTGGGTGTATAGAGAACAGGTAGTCCCCAGCACCTTAATGCCTACATGAGGCTCTTAACAATTACATAATACTTTCATAAACAGGAAAGCTCATGGATAAAGGATTACAAAATGGAGTACCTTTAAATGGAGTACTAGCTACAAAGATTGGAATATACGGTGGGAAGGATTTGGACCATAGTTACAATTATTCAAGAGCTTTTCAGGGTTCAGGGCTCACGAGTGACCCACGGCGGTACCAGGAATTGAACCAGGGTTTGACATATGCAAGACAAGCACCTTACTTCTTGTATCATCTCTCTATTCCGAGAACTAAAAGTTTTTTTATCAAATTTCTTTACAAAGTAGTTGTCTAACATAATCTATAAACCCTAAAATATCAGCCGTTAAACAACCAAAAGTGCTTAAACAATAATAATATAGTGATATTAAACCACTTTATTCATAATATGTAATCAGTTAATGCATATTCAAGCATTTAGTAGTCAGTTAAATGGCAGAGTTCATCAGTTTCATACATGTTCTTACCATTTTGCTCATCCAGTTCATTCCCGATTTCCTGTCCCATTTGTTTTTGGCGACTTATGATCGAAGAAAGGGCATCAAGACCTGCATCCTGTTCTGAAAGAAAAAACAGTTAACAAGTTGAAATCAAAGGCAGGTGGGGAAGAAAAATGCTGAAGCACAGGTTGTGCATGTGGGACGTCTGGTACAGAATGGCCACCCAAGCACCCAGGCACCCCAGGATCGGACTTCTGAGTTGTGGCTCATAAAATAAATAAAACAAAAACCAAAGAAAAATAACTTAAAGTTCAGAAATAGAATTAACAGAAAGGTAGTATAGAGGTTAAGATCTCTGTCTTGCATGCAGCTATTCTAGTTCAATACCTGGCTCTACATATGCTCCTCCAAGTACCATTAGGAACACAGACCAGAAATAGATCATGAGCAATGCTAGATAAACCCCCCCCCCATCCACACACACACACACACACACACACACATATACACAAAATACAAATATATTCCCCATCAAAAGTGACCTACTTAATTTAGGCAGAAACACACTGGAGGGAAACCTATGCACAGATCTTAAAGGTCCAAAGAATACTAACAAAAAACTAAGCATATCTATATTATTGTCCTTTATAATTTTCATTCTTTCTGAAGTTTTCAAATATTTATTGCAAGGTGATTCTACTTATAAGAAATTCCTTCACATCTGTCAACATTTCTCCTTCAATTTTGAAGGGCAGTTTAACAAAGTACAGCATGCCAGGTTGGTTTTCCCACAGCACATTGCCCCTCCTACTCCTACCCCTACCCCACACACAATTCATTTCTTTTAACAGTTTATTGATTGATTGATTAGTTGGTTTTTGGGCCAGCCTGGTGATGCTCAGGGGTTACTCCTGGCTCTGGACTCAGAAATCACTCCTGGAAAGCTTTGGGGGACCATATGGGATGCCAGAAATCGAACCGAGTCTGTCCTGGGTCAGCCACATGCAAGGCAAATGCCTTACCATTGTGCTATCTCTTTGGCACACACAATTCTTTAAAAGTTTTATTCTCCTGTCTTCTTGCTGGCCTGGCTTCTGAGAAGTCAGATACAATTTTTTAACTTTCTTCTTCTATAGGTGATATGTTTTTATCACTGGCTTTTTCAATAATTGTTTTTCATAGTTGAAAAATCATGCCTAAATGTTTTTCTGGGGCATTTATTCTAGTCAGATTTCTCTACATTTCCTGGACCTATCATTTAGTGTCTACTGTTAAGACAGGGAGAATACAAGTATTATTCTAAATATTGATTTTGTTTCTTCCTCTTTTCAGATCTATATTATGTTGTACCATTTAAAATGGTTTCATATTCTGGAATATTTTTATTTTATTATTTTTATTGCTCTCTTTAATTTTCAGTTTTTGTAGTAACAATCATGGAGAGAGGCATTTCTATTCTACTAATAAATGCATCATTAGGGTGCAGGGGATTGAACCCAGGTTGGCAGCATGCAAAGAAAAAACCCTTCCCGCTGTACTCTCTTTCAGCCACCATAAGAGACATCTGATAAAGAACTCATAATGGGTCAAATGTGTTAGCAGACATTTCACCAATTAATAGTCACAGATGACAAATCAGCATATGGTAAGATTTTCCAAATTGTATGCCATCAGGGTAATGCAAATTGAAAGAGATACCACACATCCATTAGAATGAAAAAGTCTGGAAAATTGAGATCAAGTAGGATGGGATTTCATTTACTTCTGGTTGGAATGATAGTGTCATTTTAGAGACTGCTTGGTAATTTCAAACAAAATAAACAAACTCTTACATACAAGAGCTGTAGATTTACATACATTATGATCAAAGTTACGCAAATATATATTTATCCTAAATACATTCATAAGTGTGTAAGGGAAAAAAGCCTAATGACATAGATACGAGGACCTAAGTATGTAAAGCTGCTGGTTTATATATATTATGATCAAAGCTCTATAAAATATATATACTTAACCTAAATATATTTATACATGTGTATAGGAAAAAAGCCTGAAGACATACATATTAACTGTTTATAATCTGAGATTGGAAAATTGAGATCTTTTGATTTTATATATCCCATATGTTTGAACTTTATATAGCTTGTATTACTTCTGAAATTAAAAAGAAAACTGAAGGGCTGGAAAGATGGCATGGAGGTAAGGCATTTGCCTTGCATGTAGAAGGACAGTGGTTCGAATCCCGACATCCCATATGGTCCCCTGTGCCTGCCAGGAGCAATTCCTGAGTGTAGAGCTAGGAGTAACCCCTGATTGCTGCCAGGTATGACCCAAAAACCAAAATAAATAAATAAATAATAAATAAATAAAAATAAAAAAGAAAGAAAGAAAAAAGAGAAAGAAAACTAAAAAAGGAAAAAATAATAGAATGTATCTAAGTGGCAGAGCACATTTGCCTTGCTTGTGTGAGGCCCTGGGTTTTCCCCTCTACATAAAAAAAAAAAAAGTTAAAGAAAAAAATAAAATAAAATAAAATAAAATAAAAGGGAAAAAAAATAATAAGGCCTCCCAATTCTTACCACAGGCTGTGTTCTTCACACTGACTGTATAGAAAGAGGAGGTACAGTAAATGCACCCCATATACACTTCAACCCAGACCCTTGCCGGGTCTGTATTGGGAATTTAGGGGACAAAAAGAAAAAACAAAAACAAAAACAAAAAAACAAAAACAAAGTAATAAAGACAAATTTTAAAAGTTCACTGGATAAGATGAAAAAGAAAGTCAGAGACAACATTACTTATTTTCTATAAGAAAAAGAGGTAGTTTTGTGCTTGGAAAATGAAGCACAATTTTGGAGAAAAGGAAAAAGGTGCTGACTTCAGAATCACCCAGGCTTATAAGAATTAGATGTATATGTGCTTTCTCCCCAAAGAAAATTGC
The DNA here is from genome assembly GCA_004027635.1 of Crocidura indochinensis. Lineage (NCBI taxonomy): Eukaryota > Metazoa > Chordata > Mammalia > Eulipotyphla > Soricidae > Crocidura > Crocidura indochinensis. Next base: position 36,428 of record PVKC010001025.1, read on the forward strand.
TACTTCTGAGAGCTGCTTAGGTAGACGACAGTACTTGTCTGTCTCAGGAATCCAAAAGCACAAAAGTACAAGTAGTTTCTGAAGACCAACTGTTTTCCTTCCGGTGAACAATGAATATGAGGACAGTGAAACCTAAAGCAAAAATTTGAGAAGGCACCTGAACCCACTCTAGCAGGGTATTCAGTACCTTGAATAATTTTCTGCTGCTGTTGCCGGATTTCATCAAAACTCAAGCCTCTGGTGTCCTCTGGCTCCTCAAGAAGCCATGGGTTAGGCACTGTTTGCTTCATCCCTCCAGTCATCAGGCTAGACCTGCAAACAGCATGAAATGTGTTATTTCATTTAAAATACATTCTGCTCAAAATTACTCCCATAAGCACAAAGGTGGTCAACTGCGCATGGCTTTAATTCATTTCATTCAACCACAACATAGTGACTCCTTCGTCTATGCCAATAACTATGTACAGTCTTAGAAAATATTTGAGGATGGGCCCTGCAGAAGCCTGCTCCCTAAGAGAATTGTAAACTGTTAAAAAGACAATGGCAGCAGGCCAGACATACTCTTTTTTTTTACTAATATTCTAAGATGCATTTATGTCATGAATCATAAATGAGGAAGTGTCTTAAATTTCAAAAACAGAAAAAAATAAAAGTGACCTTTTATTTTAAGACTCACAGGCTGTGTGATAACAAAGAAACAAATAAAAATGACCACATAAATGTTTTATGAAGGGCACTGGCTGCTCACAGAAACACACGCAGTGCACTCCAACTTCTATTTTATGGGTAGAATGCAGCATTCGTAAAAATTGACAAATTGTGTGTTATCAGTCTTAAACTTTTATTTCTCCTACTTACTTACCTGCCACTACTGAAAAGGATTATATTCAGGTTTATTATTCTGGACGTCAGATAACCTATTTTTGGCTTTGGGAGCCATTTTTACAGGACTCTGATTACAAGTATTTCCTCTCTTCTGCCCTCACCTGTTCGCATTCAGCCATTTTCCAAGAAACCATAATGTTTCTGCATAATGTTTATAAGGCTAATATAAGATGATAGCAACAATGATGGTGACACACAATATTAGCAGCAATAATAATACCTATTATGTCTATGAAGACAGCCCAGGCTGTTTATACACTTTTTCTCAAACTTCTATAATATTTGTCTTTCAGTCCTTGTCTAGAAATCATGGATTTCTAGATGTCTGCAAGGCAAACAGCCTACCCACTTTGCTGTTGCTCCAGACTCAATCTTTGAAAGAATTTTTAAGAAGACTTTTATTGTTTGTCTCTTTTTCAGTCTGCAATGAGGTGCCCTTCCCCAAACTCTGAATTATAGAGACCTTCTATGTCAGACCTTGTGTCCCAACACCACCCATTCAGATCTGCCATAATTGATTCTACCTCTAAACCCACCCAGGTGCATCAGAAGGCAATACTGACTGTCCCCTGTTTCAGTTTAAGCTGAAAAAGCCCCCCCACACTGTTCACCACCAAACTGTTGGGACCTTAGGTCACAACGCTGTGACTCTAGACCATTCCTTCAAGTCCATCTCTAAACCAGAGTTCCAAATGGTTCCACTGCCCACACTAATACCCAAAACTTTTTTTTAATATTTTTTAAACACCTTGATTACAAACATGATTGTGGTTGGGTTTCAGTCATATAAGATGACACTCCCCATCACCAGTGCAACATTCCCACCACCAGTGTCCCAAATATCCCTCCTCCCCTCCCCGCCCCCACCTGCACACTAGTCAGACTTTCTATTTCCCTCATAAATTCTCATTGTTAGGATAGTTCACAATGTAGTTATTTCTCTAACTAAACTCATCACTCTTTGTGGTGAGGTTCATGAGGTGGGCTGTAACATCCACCCTTCCTCTCGTTTGTCTCTGAAAATTATTGCAAGAATGTCTTTCAATTTTCTTAAAACCCATAGATGAGTGAGACCATTCTGCAACTTTCTCTCTCCCTCTGACTTATTTCACTCAGCATAACAGATTCCATGTACATCCATGTATTGGAAACACGAAACCTGCTCATGGATTGGCAGGATTAACATCATTAAAATGGCAATACTCCCCAAAGCATTGTACAGATTTAATGTAATCCCTTTAAAGTTACCCATGACATTCTTCAAAGAAGTGGATCAGGCACTTTTGAAATTCATTTGGAACAATAAACATCCTCAAATAACTAAAGCAATTATTGGGAAAAAGAAGATGGGAGGCATTATTTTCCCCAACTTTAAACTGTATTACAAAGCAATAGTTATCAAAACAGCATAATATTGGAATAAAGACAGACCCACAGATCTGTGGAATAGGCTTGAGTACTCAGAGGATGTTCCCCAGACATACAAAACTACTTTTCAATCCCACTAACACTCAGACTGTTGAGTACCTAAAGGTTAATCATGTAGTCCCAGAATATTTCCATAATAATCCTGAAATCTAAATGGGAGTGACTAGACCTGCATTTGATGCCACTGAAATGCCATCTCAGAGTCATGGAACTATAATATTAATCACAAGTAGTAGTTCCCTAAAAAAAATGAACCAATGTAAAATAAAGAATCAGAGCAGTACTTAAATAATAAAGTTCAATTGTTATCACCCATAAAACTATCTCTGGACAATGGGGTAACAAAGACAGACAGGAATAGAAGTCCGGGCAACTCATCAGCTAATAAAAATGTCAAACCTCATCAAGAAGGATCTCAAATCAATACTCCAGGTAATAGCAATGGAAATAAAGCAATCACTGGGAGAGAAGTTTAATAAACTCAAAGTAGAATTGGCCTAGACCATTAAATGACACTGATGAAGGTAAAGAATATAATAGCAACCCACACAACAGAATTCAGCATGTGGAAAACTGCATCAGTGATAAAGAAGACAAAACAACAGCACTCAAAAAAATAAAATGGGATCACAAATTCAATCACCATTTTCACACCAGGTGAGCTCCAGACACTCACTCTTCTTTCGAAACAGATATAAACCAAGCCATGAAAAAAAAAAAAACCATAGGTATACCATCCGAGTAGAAGAAAGCTGAGAATTTTAGGAGGAGACCGAGTCAACTCGCTAGCCTACTGAGACCATGCTTGCTGCATTCATCACTTATAATCACTGCTTTGCCTATGGCACTGCCTCACTACTCTTACATTTTTCTTTGGGGACCCCAATCTGACCAAATTTCAGGCACACCAGTATTTGGGATATTATCAGCAGGGCTTTTTTTTGGTGGGGGAGGGGGGAACCACACCTAGTTCTTGGCTCTGTGCTTAGAAATTGCTCCTGGCTTGGAGGACCATATGGGACGCTGGGGGATCGAACCACGATCTGTCCTGGGTCAACCCTGTGCAAGGCAAACACCCTACCTCTGCGCCATTGCTCTGGCCCCAGCAGAGCTTTCTTTGAAGTGAGTGTGGGTACCCTCCCCCACATATTATCCTTCAGGAGGTCTGGCAGCTAATATATCCTACAAAAGACCCAGTATCAGTAATAGTGCTTTGAATTCCTGGACAACTTCATTTGTTTGATGCTGTTATCCACATAGGAACACACCAATTTAACATAATAGGCAGCTAACAAGAGCTTCTTCTGCCATGTCTGATGACTTCATTGGAGATACAAAAATTTTCACAAATTAGGGGCTAAAGAAATAGCAAAGTGGTAGAGCAGACCCAGGATGGACCTGGATTCAATTCTCAGCATCCCATATAGTACCCTAAGTCTGCCAGGTGCAATTTCTGAGCACAGAGCCAGGAGTAACCCCTGAGCACTGCCGGATGTGGCCCAAAAACCAAAAACAAAATTTTTTTTCACAAATTAGCATTCCACTATACTTCTCTCTTCTTTTTTTTTTTTTTTTTTTTTTTTTTTTTTTGGTTTTTGGTTTTTGGATCACACCCGGCAGTGCTCAGGGGTTACTCCTGGCTCCATGCTCAGAAATTGCTCCTGGCAGGCACGGGGGACCATATGGGGCACCGGGATTCGAACCGATGACCTTTCGCATGAAAGGCAAACGCCTTACCTCCATGCTCTCTCCCGGGCCCCCTCTCTTCTTTTTTTAAATTTCCTCATTCTCTTCCTTTTTCTTTATTTTTTCTTTCTATTCTTTTTAAAATAACTTTGCTCTCACTCATCTAGAAACTACAAAACAAATGTATTGGAGCCAACTATGTCAACTATGTGATGCATTTTCTTTAAAAAGAAAAAAAGAAGTAGCAAGAGAATAGAGAAATAAATAGGTAGAAGAGGATGTAGGATTTTGTAGGGGAGTCAGGCACAGATGGAGATACTCAAGGCTTACTCCTGGTTCTATGCTCAGGGATCACTCCTGGTGAACAAGCGTGCTGAGGTCTGAACACAAGTCAACCATGTCTAAGGCCTTACCCACTATACTATCTCACTGGCCCAGAGCAATCTATCCTTGAAGATAATAGCAAGACAGATCATCTCTGAATGTAGGAATGCCAGGAAAGAAAATAGAGAAAAGGGAAGATTGACTGCTGGAAAAAATAACTGAAACTTCCCACATTTATTCAGGAGGCTTCTGGACATATTCAAGAGGACCAAATACCTCCTTCCCCACCAAAAATAAAACTCAACAAGAAACCAAGACATACAATAATCAAAACTAAAGTCAGAGACGGACTACTTAAAACATCAAGGAGAAGAAAAATATTGAATCTAAAGGAACTAATAAGAATCACGGTTGATTTTCCTATGATATTATATAAGCCATAAAAGAGTAGAATGGCATATTCAAAGTATTGAATGAAAAAAACCTCTCAGCCTAGGGCATATTACCCTTAAAAGTTGTCATTTTGATTTGAGGGAGGGAGAAAACCTTTCCAGGCAAGAAGTGTTGGCAACATTTCTAATAAATAAAGCAATCCTGCAAGAATTCCAAATAGGGCTCTGACAAAAAAGTTTTTCTTAAAAAAACAATTAAACTATACACGTGCATATACAAAATCAAATACAATACAGTTTTATATCAATAATTTCTATGAAAGACAATGGACTTAACACTCATATCAAAGAGCATGGAGTAGCTTGGTGAGTTAGGAAACTGTCTTTGCTGCTTACAGGAAACACACCTAAACTCATAGGATAAATAAAAGCTCAGACTAAAAAAATGAAAAACAATAATATGGGTCAATGGTATATAGAAGAAAGCTGAGCCTGCTCTACTAATATCAGACCAAATAGTATAAATGAAGCAAAGAGAGTCATTAATTATTGGTTAAGGTGACAACAGATATAATCTTACCAACATTTATGCAACAAATAAAGTGAACAACACTTCCGTTCATAAACTTAAACAAATAGACAGAAACACAATAGTAGTGAGAGAGGCTTCACTACTATACTTTGGTCACTAGATAGATAATGAGTCAGAATATCAGTAAAGATACAAGAGTCCCAAATGAGGCACTAAAAGAACTGGGATATATTGATTTATACAGAGCTCTTCCACCCAAAGAGCCAAGTAAACATACTTCTCTAGTGCACATGGTATGTACTTCAGGAGAGATCAAATACTACGCATAACTCAAACACACGTATATTTACAAAAACATAAATCATACAAAGTACCTTTTTAAACTACAATGCCATGAAAGCATAAAGTAATCACAAAATAAAGGGGAAACATTCAGTACTTGGAAACTAAACACATCACTGCAAAATATCAACTGGATCAAAAAGGAACTGAAAGGGGAAAAAATAGAAAGATTCCTTGAAATTAATTAGAATAAAGCTGAATGCCTACTGAATCTATGCAATACACTAAAAGCTGGACTAAGACGAAAATTGATAACAATGCAGGCCCACGTTTAGAAACACACACATACACACAAATCAAAAACAACTCAAAAATGCTTATGCACACATCATGAAAATCTGGAAAGGGAACAACAGATGGACACAAAAAAGGATTAGAAGAAAGAAATTTAAACAAAAATCAAAGCAAAACTCAATAATGTAGAATAAACAACCCCCCCAAAAAAATCAATGAAATTAGGAAATGTTTCCTCAAAAGAATAAATAAGATAGCTAAGCTTTTAGCTAAATACAGAGGAAAGAAAAAAAATGTCAGATAAATCATATCAGAAAGGAAAAACATAACAGGCCCCTCAGAAATTCAAGATCCTTTGAGAGTTTACCACAGTCAACTTTATGCTGTTCAACTGGAGAACAGAGAAGAAACTGAGAGTTTCTTAGAATAATGCAATCTCCCAAATGTGAATGAAAAGGAAGTAAATGCTTGAACAGATCAATCACATATAAGGAAATCAAAACAGTAATTAAGAATTTTCTGCTACCAAATGAGTCTGCACAGGAGATAGGTGGGTGGGAACAGGCAGAGAGCCCCCGCCCCCCCCCACACACACACACACTCCAACCTAAGACCCTAGTGCAGAAGGGGTAGGGTGCAGGGACTCCCAGAGCACTATTTTTTTAAATATCTTTATTTAAACACCTTGATTACAAATATGATTGTAGTTGGGTTTAATCATGTAAAGAACACCCACCATCACCAATGTAATATTCCCACCACCAATGTCCTAAATCTCCTTCCTCTCTATTCCTCCCCCTCCTGTATTTGAGATAGGCTTTCCACTTCCCTCATTCATTTACATTGTTATGATAGTTCTCAGTGTAGTTATTTCTCTAACTGCACTCACCACTTCTTGTGGTGAGCTTCATATCATGAGCTGGACCTTCCAGCCCTCCTCTCTTTTGTCTCTGAGAATTATTGCAAAAATGTCTTTTACTCTTCTTAAAAAACCATAGATGGGGGCCCGGGAGATAGCATGGAGGTAAGGCGTTTGCCTTTCATGCAAAAGGTCATCCATTCGAATCCCAGTGCCCCATATGGTCCCCCGTGTCTGCCTGGAGCAATTTCTGAGCATGGAGCCAGGAGTAACCCCTGAGCACTGCCGGGTGTGACCCAAAAACCAAAAAAAAAAAAAAAAAAAAAAAAAAAAAAAAAAACCATAGATGAGTGAGAGTCTATCTCTCTCCCTCTGACTTATTTCACTCCGTATACTAGATTCCATGTACATCCATATATAGGAAAATTTCATGACTTCATCTCTTCCGACAGCTGCATAATATTCCATTGTGTTATGTACCATGGTCACAACGCACACAAAGCAGGCCTCCATTCCCCTAACCATCTGCATAGCAGTAAGAAACAATACACTCATGAAATTTGCAGCAACATGGATGCAACTAAAAGATATTGTGTTAAATGAAGTAAGTCAGAAGAAGAAAGATAAATACAGAATGGTATCACTTATATGTGGTAATTAGAAGAATCATGGTGGGCTAAAAAGTAAATATTCTGAACACCATAGTTAACAGGGTAGACTAAACAGATAGTTCAATCAACCTCTTACTACAGAGGCCTATGATCATGTTCTAATGTTTTTATCCAAAGAAACAGGTGTAGAAGGCAATTGGAAGCCAGAAACTCCCACTGCAGTGCTCACTATCAGAATGTTTCAGTGCCTTAATTTTAGTATGTATAAAATAACTTCAATGTCTTTGTCCACAGAGGTTCTTGGAGAAAAAGGTTGGTAGCCCTAACTTTTGCATTTCAGTGCTCTCTCATATTAGATTCCAAAAACAGTGCTCATTATGACAATGTTTTGAAAAACTACTCCTATTGATCCATTTCCTTCAGATTACATCTGCTATTATGATCTAATGCTTATGTACATAGAGACCAATGAAATTGACAACTGCACACCATAAAATTTAATGACAGGTCTCAATCATTGAGTATATTTTATAAATTATTATCTGTTTTTCTCCTAATTCAACTATGTTACTATTATATCATAATGCCTACACTGTCAGTTTTCTGAAAGGTAAGAAACTTGGATGTACAAGACACAGTAGAGAATACTACCTGGGGTAGTATCTCTTATAATGCTTACTACCATAATGCCATATATTCCAGATGTGAAAATTAAGTTTATCCAAAAACGCTCCATGTATAATAAGCTCTATTTATCAAAGTTTACCCCCACTATTGATGAAGTGCCTAGAAACTGGAAAACCTTTCCCCCCATGTGCAGACCCCATTTGTTAGAGCACCCTGACCCATTCCAGAAGGGTCAGTCCTCCAATTACAACCTACAAATAGATCTCCAATGTCTGTCCACAAGTGGGTGTGAGTGCTTATCTAATCTGCAATACACAGAATCTCTCTGTTATATACTGTTATATACTATACCCCCATCCACCACCTTACAAAAGCCCTTCTATCCTCTCATCCCCTCAACCCTGGTCTCAGAAATATTGAGTAAAAAAATATGTCAGATCTAAATATGTATGCAAAAAAAACCTTGCCCCATTTTTTGTTTCTTTCTTTTAATTTTATTTACATCTTCTAGATAGGGGCTCTCATCTTTTACATAGAACCTTAGAACATGGATCATTTTGTTCTGCCTCATATTTCTATATATTTCTACAAATTGAGAAAAAAAAAAGTAGATGGGAACCAGGCACCAAGTGGTCTCAAGAGCATTGACTTTTTTTTTTAAAGGTCAGATCTAAATACCCAAGCCAAAGTCTATGACAGTACAATCAAGAGACCCAAACTATAACGTGCTAAACACAAAATGGGCATGTAACACTAGCAGTCCAGGGGTTAAGGAGGAAGGTACAGATGCATTCTGGGAACTACTGAGGTCAACACTGGTGGTGGGAATGGCCCTAATTCACTGTCACTATATAATCCCGAACTACAACTGTGAAAGACTTGGAATTCACAATGGTCTCAATAAAATTTAAAAATAAAATATAGCGGGGCCCGGAAAGATAGCACAGTGGCATTTGCCTTGCAAACAGGCGATCCAGGACCAAAGGTGGTTGGTTCGAATCCCGGTGTCCCATATGGTCCCCCGTGCCTGCCAGGAGCTATTTCTGAGCAGACAGCCAGGAGTAACCCCTGAGCACCGCCGGGTGTGGCCCAAAAACCAAAAACCAAAAAATAAAATAAAATAAAATATAGCAACATTATCTAAAACAAGCCCACAGCCATTATCATACTGCTTTAGGGAATGGGAGCACCAGATAATTCCCAGGGGTTATTCCTGGCTCTGTACTTAAGAATTACTCATGACCGTGTTTAGGGAAAAATATGGGATGCCAAATGAAACCAGAATCATCCATGTGCAAGGTCAATGCTCTACCCACTGTACTCTCATTCCAATCCCAACAGTATCATTCTATCTATTTATTTATTTATTGTTTTTAGGTCACACCCAGAGCTGCTCAGGAGTTACTCCTGGCTCTGCACTCAGACATTGCCTCTGGCAAGCACAGGGGACCACATGGGATGCCAGGATTTGAACCACCATCTGTCCTGAATTGGCTACATGCAAGGCAAGCAAACACCCTACTGCTGTGCTATCTCTCTGGTCCCATATCATTCGTAATTATGAAAAACTGAAAATATTCCTGTTGAACTCAGGCACAAGGCAAGGATATCCACTATTTCCACTTATGTAAATAGTGTATTAAAAGTCCTTAGCAACAGAAATCATACAAGAAAAAGAAGTCAAAGGGATCCAAATTGGAAACAAGTCAAATTATCACTATTTGTTGATAACATGATAAAATACATAGAAGAGCCTAAAGAGTTATCCAAAAAGTCCTAAATTTAATAAACTAATAGAGCAAAATGATGGACTATAAACCCAATACACAAAAACATCGCCACATCCCTATACATTATATACATCCCTATTCATTATATACAAATAAGGACTCATAGGATAAAGAGATTAAAGAGTCTACATTTATAAGAAAGTGTCCCAAAATATCAAATACCTGGGAATCAACTTAACAAGAGATAGGAGATCAATACCATGAAAACTTCAAATAATAAGAGATAGGAGACCTTAGAAAAAGGGAAAATATGGGGCCAACGAGGTGGCGCTAGAAGTAAGATGCCTTGCAAGCGCTAGCCAAGGAAAGACCGTGGTTTGATCCCCCGGCATCCAATATGGTCCCCCCAAGCCAGGGGCAATTTCTGAGTGCTTAGCCAGGAGTAACCCCTGAGCATCAAATGGGTGTGACCAAAAAAACAAAACAAAACAAAAAAATAAGGGAAAATATTCCATATTCGTGGATTGAAAAAATATTGTCTAAATGACTATCCTACAAAAATTACTGCATAGATTCATTGTTATCACCAAATAAATTCTTTAAATATTTAGAATAGTTAATAATAAAATTTGCATAAAATCATATAAGATTCTAAATAGAAACACCATACTGATAAAAAAGAAACTGGAAGATATCTCATTACCTAACTTGAAAGTATAGTAGAAGGCTATAGTAATCAAAAGAGCATAGTATTGTAAAAAGGATAGACTCTAGCAATAAAATAAATCAGAAGTGAATATCTAAGTACAAATCTTCATATACAAGATCAGCTAATTTTGGACAAAGAAGTTGAGAACATGAAGTGGAATGAAGACAGTCTTATCAACAAATGGTGTTGGAGAAACTAGGTGTATAAAATACCAAATGTGGATTCATATCTTCACACCTTCAAAAAAGTTAACTCTAAGTGCATAAAAGACCTGGAGATCAGACTAGAATCTATAAATTACACTGAAGAAAATATAGGCAGAACACTCCAATATTTGGGCCTCAGGGTGCTCTCAATGAAATGCATTGACAAAAACATTTTTATTGACATAAAACTTGTAAAAAGATTACATCAAAGAATTTTTTATGGTAAAAGGAAAAAAGGCTAACACTAAATGACACCTAACAACAAACATTTACATTTAACTCATCAGAAAAGAGTGCCAGAGAGATAGCACAGCAGTAGGGCATTTGCCTTGCACGTGGCTAAAGCAGGACAGACCTGGGTTTGATTCCTGGCATCCCATATGGTCCACTGAGCCTGCCAGAAGCAATTTCTGAGCACAGAGCCAAAATTACCCCCTGAGTGTCATTGGGTGTGATCCAAAAACAAACAAAAGTTGACATATAAAGAACTCATGAAAATCAATAATAACAACCAAAAAATTCAAAAACTATCAAAAAACAAGGTGAGGAAGGAAGAAGACTTGGAAGCCCAACACTGTTTGCGGGGGTCTCAAACTCGCGGCCCGAGGGCCGTTTGCGACCCTCCATACAACATTTTGTGGCCCTGCCCTAGAGGAATCTTTTTTTGTTTTGTTTTGTTTTAGTTGTTTGGGTCACACCCCCCAATGTTCAAAGCTTAGTACTGACTTTGCACTCAAGGATCACCAGGACTTTGCCTTCTGTGGCCCCCAGGTAAATTAAGTTTCAGACCCCTGCGGCCAACAGCATATGAAAAAAATGCTCATCATCACTTATAAATAGGGAAATTATAGCCAAAAAGACAATCAAATATCACCTTATATCATAGAGAATGGATATCAAAAATACTGCTGGAAAATATCTTGTTCAACCCCATATGGAAAACAATATACAAATTTCCAGTACACAAAAATTGAGTTGCATATGACTCAACTATTTCACTTCTGTTTCTATCCTCAGGAAACCAAAAAATTCATTCAAAAGGATAAATGCACACCATTGTTCATTGCAGCACTGAGTTTAATAGTTAAGATATGGAATTGGGGGCTAGAGCAATAGCATATCAATAGGGTGTTTACCTTGCATGTAGATGTCCTGGGAAAGACCCATGAATCCCAGAATCCCATATGGTCCCCTGAGCCTGCCAGGATCGATTTCTGAGTGCAAAGCCAGGAGTAACCTCTGAGCACTGCCAGGTGTGAGCCCCCAAAACAAAACAAAACAGATATGGAATTAACCAAGATGCCAAACTACAGATGAGTGAATTATGAAGATGTGATATATCTCAGGGAACACCTCATAAGAATAAATACAGAGATGCAGGTCAAGTTTTATTTATGTACAAGCAAGAGTATAAGAAATTTCAAGAAGGTATCCAGAGCATACTAAATTGCTATGAATGTCCTTGGGATATATGTGGAATGGGGAAGGGAGCGGCTTGATAAAGTACAATTAATTCTACCAGAGAACATCTGGGCAAACCTCCAGCTATTCTCTTAAATTTTTTCATTTCCACTCTTCCTAATCCTTGTAATTTTAGCTTTCCATTGGCTGTTTCTATAAATCCTCAAGCAACCATTTTCTTTCCTCTACACAACAAACTTCCTTGGATAATAAATTTTGCTTACCAGCTCTTTTTTCTAACTTTCCTATTAGCTCTTCAACCTACAAATACAATGTATGCTCCTTCACAAAGTATATATAAAAAATTCTTTTTATTCAGAACATGTCGAGTGTCAGAATCTTCCCAGCTTTCACTTTAACCCATGTCAAAATTTCAGTTGTATATTCCTGTTCCCTCAATCCTTGAACTCTCTTCTCCAATGGCTTCCTCCACAACCCCTTTTCTCTATAATATTCTGATATCCTTCCTCCCTCCACCTCTTAAGACTTCTCTTTAGATCTTTCTTCTCATTACAGTTTCTCTCACTTAGCAATTCAATGTATCCCAATGATTTATGGTAGGGGTATAGAACATCTTGGCTTATATAGGCCTTATATAGTCCTAAAAAACAATCATGTGTGGTATTGGTACATAAGTATATTACAGAAAAAGAGCTGGAAGTGGGTCCTAGTAACGAGTACTGAAAAAGGTGCTATATAGATTCCAAACCCATGCAAAGGTTTGAAGGTTTGGAAAACCTTTAAGATGCAGAATTCTATCATCAAAGCATAGGCTGGGGCCACCTGCTGGAAGCAGCTCTGTAGTTAGAATGAAGGCCAGGCTAAGATATCAAAGAAAACCATAGACCCATCACCAGTTTTGGGGTCTCTCCCTTGATAACCTACTAGTAACACACTTGGGAGAGCAGTTTGGGAAAAGTTTATAAAAAGTATAATGATGGGCACAAAGGCACATATTTCCCCTTTTTGAGGGTGGGAGTAGGGGTAACCCAGAATCTCCCAAGAGAGTTCTTTCTCTAACTTTATGATACATACATAGCTCTATTCTGGGGATTCACCAGACCAGCAACTCTATTTGCTGTATTTGTTCTTTGCACCCTGGAGAGGCCCAAGTTCTCTGTTGAATATGAAAGTCTCTTTCTCTCCTTCTCATATTTGCCAAATAGATTATATGATTTCACTATTCATCTCCTTCCTGAGATTATTTTCTGTAGAGGTAGGTGACAGACAGAGCAGAGGCGAGGCCTGAATTCCTAATCTTGAAGAAACCATTTTTTTCCTCCAATCAAAGACAATGATTCCCTGCTAATTTTTTAATTTCAACACCGTGAAGATCCAGTGGAACTTAGATTTAGTCTAATTGTTGCCATGTGAAACTCGTGACATGTAAGTTCTGTATCGCCCAAGTGCTCATAAAAGACTTTTATCAGTTTTAAACCTCACAGGCACATCTCAGGTCATCAAGGTAAAACTGTAAGAGTAAAATAAAGAGTAAAGGTTTAAGACCACTCTCGAGCTCCTATATACTTTCTGTCTACTTCACTGAAGTACTCTGCAACAATGAGGAAGATATGTATGCTTATCCTGCTTCCTACAGACCATCTGCTCACAAGCATGGTCTATAAATATTGTTATAAAAACCTAAAAAATCCTTGGTATAAAAAGGTTTCCCACACATGATTAATAAGTATGAAAATATAAAAATTAAACTTAATTAAAAACTTTTTATGCCCCCAAACAAACAAATTAAGATGCATGCTTAAATAAAATAAAACGTATGCTCTTAAATTATTATAGTGATGAATTCTTAAATGGGGATGATGAAGGAGGATGATTTTGTCTCTAGTTAATCTATCAGAATGTGGGGATAAGCCAATTAAAAGTTTAAAAGTACTATGACATATTTCCACACATTCAGGTTGAAAATAACTGTGCTCAAGATCTTCAAAGTAATCCTCAGCCATGATACCTTCATAATCATTCTCTATCTTTATAGTTTTTTTTTTTGTTTAGGAATCTCCAATTGGATCTTTTCTTCTTCAAATTCAATATAATCACAATCAAATTCATTCAATTCATCCCAGAAGCTTTTCCTTCTTTGCTATAAAGTCAAAGTTAGAAGCCTCATCATATTCTCAAGGTATCCTTTTGACATGTTTATTTCTTTTTATAATTTTTAAAAAATTTTAAGAGGGGACCCCACTTCCCCATAATTTGCCAGTCACAAAAAGTTTCTATCAAGGAGTGGCTTCTAAATACATGTCCTCATTTCAAAACCATCTGGTAATGCCTTGGCTCAGACCCTCATAAACTTGCATGTAAACATGAACATAGCCTGATAGCTAGATTTCTTACACTATTCAACCTGTAATGCCAGGAAAAAAAAAAAAACTTTCCAAAACAGAGTTCTCATCATTTTTCTTAAAAAAGAAACAAACAAAAAAACTACTTTTAAGTGCTTTCTAGAAACTACCCATAAAGCTTAAACTTCAATACCGCCTCAGTGTTTCCTACAGCCTATCTCCCAGCACCCCTTTCAACACTCTACTCTTCTTCAACACCACAGACTGCTCACCATTTTTTCAGACAAAGGCACTAACTTTCACACTCTCATGTTTTTGTATGAGTTTGGAGGGTCCCCACCCCCCACTCTTTTGTCCATCTGGCAAAATTCTATTCATCCCCTAAGGCTCAACTCAAATGTCACTGCTGCTGTTTAGTCTTTCCTGATTCCCTTCCCCACCCCCTGCCTTTGAATCAATCACTCCATGGTGCTCCCAGGGCACTTTGTTCCAAATCCCTAATGTGACATTTATCAAGCAGGATTGTAGTTAGTTATTTACTCATCTGTCTCCCTTCCTAAATTATGAGCTCTGAGAGGGGAGAGGCCACATGACAGTCGTGTCGATACCCCTGGTACCAAGAAAACACTGTCATGGAATAAGGTCGGCATCATCAGCCTGTAAATGTTAATGAAACAGAACAAGAGAAGGCAATGATCTTTTTAAGCAAGAGAGATAAAATGGAGGATATTAACATTTCCAAAGATTGTTTAAAAAAAAATTACTGCTGCCTGCCTACAGATTTCAACATGTACAAGAAGATAAAAAAAATTACTTGAAGAGGAATTCTATCACTAAAACAACCTGTAGCTTAATCAAGCTTCAAGAATGACAAATGAAGGGTTATTTCTTCTTTAAATAAGGAAAGAAAATACTAACTACTTTGCTTTCCTGAGATATGTGGAATGATTTTTTAATGATTTTTAACTTTTATACATATTCTTTCAAGACAGAACTTAACCATTATATGTTACATTAGTAAACAAGCTAGATTATCTATCTTATAAATATCCCCAAAGATTCCAGTTACTTCTAAAGATGTAAAAATACTTCATTTTCATTCCCCAAAAGTACCTGAAATATATTGTTAAAATTATGATAATATCTAAATGGTGAAGATAATCCATGTTTTTCTTTGACATACGCAGTTGAAGCTTTTTAGAGTTCATAGGGAGGGCATTCTTATCAACTGAATTCAGAACTGAAAAGCAGTGAATTCCGAGAAGTAGCTTTCTTTAGCTTTCCTTAGCATTTCAAAAAAAAGATGTCAACGTGATTATATAAAATGTTTGCTTTGTCTGAAAAAAATATTATCAAATATCAAACACAGGGCTAGAGGGAAGTTTGCAATTATGAGTCAAGAAGAGATTTCTAAGGTATCAGTGAATTGAATCGAGTATACAAAGCTTTGCAATACAACTTCCCTAAATTATAAAAATGCTGTTATGCTTTAAAAGGGTAACTGTTTTCCAAACTTTTTTGGTAGTTTCTTTTGGCGAATAAGATGCTGCAAAGAGGCTCAAACTTCAATGAAAATATATCCGTTGACATAAATTCTTTATAAACAAAGAATAGTAATAATATGCAAACTGGATTAAATTGGGGAAGGGATGCAGACATAGAGAAAAGCCAAAAAGATTAGTGTAATTTAAGCAAAAGGTGATGGGAGTCTGGTCAAAGAAAATAACAAAAGAACAGCAAGAAAGGAACAATTAACTAGCAATTCAAAGAAAAACTCCACAAGTTCTAGTAATTAGATTGTATTAGGATTTCCAAACCTTTGACTTTGGAGAAAAGACACATAACAGGGATAGGAAATTTTTGGTTTCCTTTCAGAATATATTTTTTTCAAACTTCAGTACAGACTCAAATAAAACTGTTTCTTTAAGAGATCATATATATGGAGCCATATTTCCTACTAGATTGCTAGCTTAAGTCTAGTACTCTGTACCAGTGTTTTTGCATTTTGGGACACTCCTATTTGTGCTACAAATATTTACTGCTATCTTATATGCACCAGGCACTAATTTACTAACTTGAGAGTTAACAAGAGACAAATGACACCTGGAAGCTATTACTCCACAGACAAAAATTGTTTCATATTGTACCTTTTGCAGATAAAATTATCAAAATAACTATCAAAGTAATATCAAAATATTTATCATGATTAGAAAAATGTCTCAGATATTCATTCAAGAAAACTCTCATTAAACAATATCTAAAATCTACTGCAATACAGTATTTTTCTGATCTTAAACCAATCCTATTTTTCCTAGTAATTCCTGATCAAATTTACCAATGAAAATTTTCAACATTTAATTAAAGAGGATCAGAAATGCACGGTGGATAAGAATGTCCAAAAAAACATGCTTTGGCTTTTATATCAAATTCCAAAAATCCTAGCATGCTATGAAACCTCAGACTTTTCCTCCAGGCAATCTAAATTCAAGACACTAAAACTAGAATAATTATGAATCCAATAATTGTCACAGTGCCTGAAAAGTAAAAGGGGTAAAGAGAGATATTCAAAAGCATAAAAATTCGGAGATTAGGTCTACTAAGCTTTAAATTTGTGGTAATCGAGAGCCACCTGCTGGTGAACAGTTAAATTTCAACTACAAATGTCAAGTGATTCAAAAAAATTATCATTTTAAATTCATATACAATGTTTAATTTTATTGCCTAACCCACTCTTGGAAACGAGCTTATAAACATAATTATATGCTTATAATATGCTTGTGTTATAAACATGCTTATATGTTTAAATGTTTATAATGTTAATCATGTTTTTATTATAAACAAGTTTAGAAACATAATTAAAAACAAATAATAATCATGGTGGAATTTTGGTTCTCAGAATTATGCTGTTAACATTTTATTTTTAATAACCTCTTTTATTTTGTTCTCTGCAACCAGTAAAAATGACAAATTCAGTAAGTGTCCAAAGGAGGTTGACAATTTGTGTGCAGGCTTTGGCATACATATGGCTTCCATCTTTGTCTGTATTCTACTTTTCTACACTATATTTGGTTTTCATTCTCCCTCAATTTTTTTTATTTTGGTTTTTTTTTTGTTTGTTTGTTTTGGTTTTTTGGCAGTGCTCAGTGGTTACTCCTGGCTCCATGCTCAGAAATTGCTCCTGGCAGGCACGGGGGACCATATGGGGCACCGAGATTCAAACCGATAACTTTTTGCATGAAAGGCAAACGCCTTACCTCCATGCTATCTCCCGGGCCCCGTCTCCCTCAATTTTTATAAAGATAAAATACATTAAAATGTGTAACTAATTATGCTCCAAAAGCACATTCTACAGCTTTACAAAGATGCAACTTCGTTGACACGAAATTATTTATGAGTAAGCTTATTCACTTTTATTCAATCTTGCGTATTAGATCAATTCATCTAGGCATGTTTTAAAACTCAATTACTGAGTTGGATATCATACTTTTTATTATAGCATCTTTTCTTCCTGAGGACAAGACCTATAAACTGCATTGGGTTACTTTCACATTTCAGTCCTAATAGACCAGTAAGGAAATCTTTGATGTGGCAAGAATAAGTAGGAATTGAGAAAGCATACACGAGAGTCTATATTTTCATATACAGGATCCTCCTTGCTTAATGGGGCTGTCTTATGTCATTTTTCCTGGAATCTTCTTGACTTCTTCCACCTCACACCTCAGACCCTTTCCTAAGATCACAGGCCATGAAGCATACCAACCAGCTTAGTAATTGTTTTGTGCAAGATAAAAATATCTTCCCACTTGGGCAGGAAAGAATACAGGAAGTACTTGCCTAGCACACAGATGACCCAAGTTGATCTCCAACATCACATATGGTCCACTGAGGACCAGTAGAAGTAATTACAGAGCAAGGAGTAACCCTGGAGCATCTCTAGGTGGGGTACACCCACAACCACATCCACACCCATACCCACCTGCCCACCACAAACACACACACACACACACATACACACACCTCTTCCCCAAAGCCATGTTCTTTCTTGATTCCCTTCTATTGCTAAGATCTGTGTCAGCAAGTATTCTGTAATGTTCATAAAGCATTTTTATAAATTAATAAATACATTTTGTACAAATTTGAACTACAAAAAATTTGAAATCATTTCACTGAAATTCCCTTCATTTTACAGAAGATGAAAGTCAAAAGTCAAAGCTCAGATTTTAAATACAGAAACCTCATTTTTTTCTACTGAACTGTATGTGAAAAAAATAAACAATATTGTGCTTGAACATATAAAAATAAATCATTCTATCTACTAGGTATAATGAAGAAAAAGAAGGAAAAATACTTAAAACCAGTGAGAAGTGAACAGTTGGAGTCCTTGCTAGGGAACTAAGATACTGAAAGGAACAAGAAGTTTTTGCGGGGGCCTAGGAGATAGCATGGAGGTAAGGCGTTTGCCTTTCATGCAAAAGGTCATCAGTTCGAATCCCGGTGCCCCATATGGTCCCCCGTGCCTGCCAGGAGCAATTTCTGAGCATGGAGCCAGGAGTGACCCCTGAGC
>PVKC010001026.1:0-39838 GCA_004027635.1 Crocidura indochinensis
CTTACCTCCATGCTATCTCCCAGGCCCCTTCCTTGACAATTCTACTCACCTAATCTTCAAAGTCCAGCTTTAAATGTATAGCAGTTTCCTATGTCAGTCCTGATTTAGAATTTGGTGTACACAGACAGACATGCGGTAACTATTTGCAGTTTCTATGTTCTGGGGGCGATGGATTAGGAAGGTGCTTTTGAAAGTTGCAGAGCCAAGCACATACTTTTTGCTTAGGTTCTCATTTTCCATGGTGGTGTCTTTTTTCACACAGAGAAGCTTTGACCCATAACATCCTTGAGTTCTACTGTATACTCTCTACAAAGATGGATAGGGATCCACACCTCTCTTGTGCCAGGAACTTCTGTGGTTAGAGGTGAAATCAATTTTGCTTTCAATATGGAAACTGAATCAAAGAGTAGAGGCCAGTCTCTCATAGGACTCTCTTTTTTTGGAGTTCCCATTCAACAATTATTTAATCTCTGTTCTTGCTGGCTGGCCTACAGAGAAAGACTGAAGTGAATACTGTAGTGGAAACAGCTCTGCAGAATTATTCATAAGCATCAATTGTGTGCTTGCCATAGAGCTTCAGTCTTCTGAGTCCTAGGGGAAAAGCAAGTTGCCTATGACTTGTGAGTTTCTAGTTATGTGCTGGTGAGGTACCCATAAACAAAATAATGAGAAGGCAAGGGATGACTAAGGTGGCATCTTGTTTAGTTGGTAATTTGTCTTTGAGACTCAAAAATCCAATTTCTCACCTATAGTGGTTTAAATGAGAAAACTTTTCGGGAGGTACTGGGTGAAGGCTATGTCCTGCAGTGCTCTGGGGTTATCACTGATTTTGTGCTCAGGAATGACCCTTGACAGTGTTCTGGAGACCATAGGTAGTGCCAGGAATTAAACATTAGTTTCTTTACTGTCTTAATGTCTCAAATAAACTCTTGTTGGCCCATCGAGGATAGAGGGGAACCCATAGATTAATTTGAAGTTAGAAGCTGGAAGAAGAGCAGAGTACAGAAACTTGAGCCTAGTTCTTGAAGGGTATCAAAAGAAAATTTGAGGTTCTCATTGCAACTGTGCAAATTGGCCTACAATCATTTTACCCTTTTTAATAAATCTTTTTTTTTTGGCCTTCAAAGAAAACAAGTGAGAAGAAAAAACTCAAATGTGATATAAGCAAATGCTTGCCTGAGAGGTAGAAGTGGAACCCAGACATTGAGATCATCTCCAATAGAGAATCTCAGGGGACTGCACAGCTGACTTCAGACCTATTTTCTCAAGTCAATACTAACTCCTAACTGCTGCCTGTTTCTAGTTGGGATCCAACCATCCCCCAACTATTTCAAAAGAGAAGAAGAGAGTAACTCTGCCCTTTCTTGCCTGAGGGATCTGAACAGACCAACCAGAGAGAGTCTAACTTTACACCACTTGGAGGACTCTGCTTGGCACAAAAATCTCTTTTCCCTGCACGAGGCCAAGAGAAGTATCCGCTTTTCTCCCACCTCCTACAGGGACACATCTGGCCTACAGTCAATGATTTTGTTTGCAGAGATATTACCCAATGAATGTGTTGCTTCTAAAGGATAAAATGGAGCTAATGATAACCTGAAGACTTGATGGGCTCTTCTCAGCTCATCATTAGGATAGGACTAAGATATTCAGCTTTCTGCCAGCCAGCCTGCTCTATTGTTTCCTGAAAAGCCAAGAACATTGCCTTTGACCTCTGCACACAGCACATCCACTTCTGAAATTCCCTACCCCATTCCCTTCTAAAATCTACCCTATTTAAATTCTCTCTTACCTGGGTCGCTCACTTCATATCTGCATGGGTTATTGAAATTACATTGTGCCTATGTTAGGAAATACTTTTGGTTTTTATCATCCTGACTTATCTCCTCAGGTATCTTTTAAAGTTATTTGAAGACAGAGATCTCAGCATAGTCCAAATTCATATTAATTATGTAATGAGTAATGAAGAACATAGGGCTTTCTTGTTTAGAGAAGGCCTGGTAAGAGGGAAGAGAGTCAATCAGAGGGAGGTGGAATGCCTCATTAATGCTTACCCAAACAAAATTTCTCTCACCTCCTCTCTCAAGTAGGGCAATATCTTCTGAAACTTCTTCATTTTATCTACTTAAAAGCTCTGTTATTATGTGAAAACATATACATATATACTCATTATGTCTTTCTTTAAATATTATTAAATAAATGTCATTTGATACGATTTCTACTCTGCCTTACTATGTCTACTGTTTGCAGATATGACTTTTTCTATTCGTTTGTTTAACTTTTACTCTTTGGGGGAAGAGTAACTTTAACTTTACTTTTTTGGGGGAAGGCAGAGCTGGGGACTAAACCCCGTGGTGCTCAGGGGCTATCTCCTGACTCTATGTTCATGGATCACTCTAGGTGGTGTTCAAAGGGAGCATACAAGGTGCTGGGGATAGAATTAGGGCTGTCTGCATGCCTTACTTACTATGCTGTCTCTCCAGACTTAACATTTCATCTATCTTCTATGATATCGATAAATCATTAATATACCCTATGTATATGAGTCTTGCCTTTTTGTTTTATGGAGTTTGGGGCCACACCTGTGATGCTCAGGGATTAATTCTGGCTCTGTGCTCAGGTATCACTCCTGGTGAAACTTGGGAACCATAAGGATGCCAAAGGATCAAACTCAGCTTATTGGCATCCAAGTCAAATATCCTACCCACTGGATTATTGCTTCAGTCCCTGGTTCTTTTTTTTTTCCAGTTCATTATGAAAATGTCTGCCTTTAAGCTGGCATGTTTAATCATAATATTTTATACAATTGTTACTATAGTTAGATTTAGGAATAATATTTTTGTATTTATATGCCCTCAATCTTATCTATGTTTTATCTCTCCATTTCTTTTGTACAGTCTTATAAAATTTGGGGAGCTGAAGAGATAGCATAGTAGGTAAGATGATGGCCTTGCACATTGTCAACCCTGTGATACCACATATGGTATCACAAGCAGCACAAGCAGCAACCTTTGAGCACAGAATCAGGAGTAAGCCCTGAGGACCTCTAGGTAAGGTTCCTAAACATTTATCTCTTATCTTTTGAGTTCTGCTTTTTCACATTCATTTTTGATGGCTATAAGGCCATACATACACCTTCAAATTCATTATCTAGAGATGATTTGTACCACTTATGTAAAGCCCTAATTCCTGCACAGGTTCCCTTACTTCATCCATTCTTCAATCAGGAAGTTGTTATACATGTATACACAAACTAGATCCATATACATCAAATCACATTATAAAGCAGTAATTTAATTTTCTTTAGCAATGATGTGTATTTTAAAGAAGTTAAAGGGACAAAAATGTAATGTTTATCTAAATATCTAAATATAAGATCTGTCAGTGATAAACTTTTATTTTTTGTCTACAATGTCTTTAAGTAAAGACATATTTATTCTCTTCATTCTTGATGGATATTGTTTATATTGTTTTCGGCCCATACCTATAAGAAAGTGGTGCCCAGAACTTACTCCTGGCTCTGTACTCAAGGATCACTCCTGTCAGGGTTGAGGGGACCATGTGTGATGTTGGGAATGGAGACCAGGGGGTGCTTCATAAAGACAAGTAGCCTATTTGTCTGGTTTTTTAAAGGGTATTTATTTTTTTAGATTATATTACAGAAATTGTAAAGGATGCATTACAGAAACTGAATTCTGTTATATTTCTTCAATGAAGCAGTTTTCACTTATTAGTTTTTGTTTATTGCTTATTGTTTTGTTCTTTTATATTTTTGAGCCACACCTGGTGATGCTTAGGGGTTACTCCTGGATATGCTCTCAGAAATCACTCCTGGTTTGGGAGACCATATGGGATGCCGGGGTCTGTCTGAGGTTAGCACATGCAAGACAAATGCCCTACCGCTTGTACCACCACTTCGGCCCCTATTTGTTTCTTTTTAATTCTTATTTATGTTTGCCAGTTGGTAATTAATTTGGCTACTCTTACATTCTAATTTATTTTTACCTTATAGTTGACAGTAGGTAAAATTTATTTTCAGTTATTTTTCCCAGAAGTTTACAGAATCTTTTTCATACCTGCATAGTTCATAGTCAGAGATTTGACAAAAATTTAAATGTAGAATTTGAGAATCCTTGCCTCTTGATCATTTCTTCACTCTACTCCCTTTCCATTTTCCAGCTGCAAAAGCTGCATTGTTTTTTAAACTGCAAACTACTATTTGTATTTGAGTTATTCTTTTTGGCAGAAGAATGAAGTAAGAAGGGGGGAAGCCCATCCCTATTTCATGTGTTGGCTGTCTTCTCATTTTGACCTGCATATGATAGCTTTCTAGTACCTTCTGATAATTCTCTTTAACATTGTATATTGAACTTGTGAGAGGGACTAGTCCGAAGAAATCTACTTCATTACCTGGAACATATCCAATCACTTCCTAATTGTGTGAGGAAAGTTGAAATGTAGTGTGCCAAGTTTAGCTGGAAGAGGTGTGTGAAAGAAAGAGATGACACATACATTGTGTGAAAGAAAGAGATCCAGGTTGAGAATTTTTGCGACCATTTGCTAAAGTCTCTGAAAGATCCACGGAAAACCAATTCTAGGACATTGACTCCTTGTGCATAGAAAAGGGTCTGTAGGTATGAGGCCAGTTTTCAAGGTAACTTCAAATAGAGCTGATTGGCCAGGACAAGCAAGCCAAAGTAAGAATGATAGCTCTTTTCATTTGTTTGCTTTTGGGCCATACTTGGCAGTGCTCAGGGGTTACTCCTGGCTCTGTGCTCAGAAATTGCTCCTAGGGCTGGAGAGATAGCACAGCAGTAGGGCATTTGCCTTGCACACAGCTAACACAGAACAATGGTTCGAATCCCTGCATCCGATATGGTCGTCCGAACCTGCCAGGATTGATTTCTGAGTGCAGAGCCAGGAGTAATCCCTGAGCACTATCGGGTGTAACCCAATAACCAAACTTCCCCTGACAAAAAGAAAAGAAAAGAAAAATGAAGAAATTGCTTCTGGCAGGCTTGGGGACCATAGAGGATGCCAGGGATCAAATCCAGGTTTGTCCTGGGTCAGCCATGTGCAAAGCAAACACTCTACCACTGTGTTATTGCTCTGGCCCAATAGCTCATATTTTTAAAAGTAAACTACTTTAAACACCATGGTTTATGGAGTTTCTCAGAATACAGTTATTTCTGGCAATCAGTGTTTCAATACCAGTGTAACATTTCTTTTACTATTGTTCCCAGTTTGCCACATTCCTCCAAGTCTTTCCCTTGGCAGATACAAATCATTTACTTAATATTGCTTATTATGATTAAATGGTAATGGGATTACTGAAAAATATTCATTAAAGAAAATTTGTGAAAATTGTCATATTTCACAATGGGGCCATTATGTCATTGTCTGAAGGTTTATGAAACTGTTTATTGCTATATGAGAATTCTGTTGTTGGTTTTGTTTAGCTTATGTGACTTCTATGATCATTTCAAAACTAATTTGGTGTATTCCTAGTGGAATGTCAATATTAAAATGAAAGAAGTCACATATGTGACTGAACAATCTCAGGCTTTGATGATCTATGGAGCTGAGCAGTATGAACCCATACTGTAGTAGCAGTGGATTAGGGGCATGATGACTACAGTATGAACCCATACTGTAGTAGCAGTGGATTAGGGGCATGATGACTTTCAGGACTTTTGGAAGTACAGAGGTACAGAGGAAGGTGGCCTGATCTGACTTCCTAGTGGCCCAGAAGATGTCAGTCACAAAACCTACATACCTGGAGGTTTTTTTTTTTTGTACTTATATGTTTCTGACTTAAGAGATTTAGATTCTCATTTAAGAGATTAATGTAAAAGCTGTGAAGTTAGGCCATTGGCATGGCAGCAGCTGTTGGGTTTATGTGCAGCTGCTGACTTCAGCAGGGTGGAGGACTTGCCTGACAACCCCTACCCCTGAAGGGCCCCAGTGGGATCAGCTGTGAGACTGGTATGCTCATGAGTTTTGCAGCTTGGTTTGCCTCTCTTTTGAGAGTTAGATAAGTCTGTGAATTATATGAGCCTATGGTGCTGTCTGATGGGCATACACAGTGGTGCCTCTGAATTGTGAGCGGGGTTGCCTGGACTAGCTCATATGTTTCTATGAGGTATAGTTCCATGACCTCATTTAGCCTTTCCCCCAAATTTTCAGAGAAAGCATCATTTGCTTCATTATAAAAGTAAATTAGGGAGATGAAGTTATTTGTCTCACAGTCAAATAGTTAAATATCTGCATACAACACACCTACCTGACTTGACAGTCTCTTTTAAGTGTTACAAAGGCATAGCTTTAATATCTCCTCCCCTATAGACAAAATGGTAGTATGGTTCATAGTGAAGTGTATACATATACTCAATATTTACTTTTCAGATTCCCTTATCTCCTACCCATTTAAGGAAATGCTCAAAGTCCAAAGGGCTCCTTCATGCCAGAAGTCTAGAGGGAGAAGATCACTGCATATATAGAAGGGATTCTTTCCTCTAAGTGTTAAGAAATCCTACTGTCAGCATCGTAGTTGCTAATTCCCGTGCAAAACACCATGACTTCCTTTATCTCTATTTATTGATAAACCCAGGTGAATTCTGGATCTTTCTCAAGAATCTCTTATTTACCTGGTTCTAAAACTTAATTTTGGTGTCTTGAAACCATAAGTCTCCTGGCAAAATGTTGTGTATGAGCTATAAATATAGCAGAATTATATTTACCTTTCAGGTAGCTTTCAATAACCAAATACAAATAATAAAAGTCTTTCTCCTGCTGTTCTGTCATGTCAAGCTCTATGGAAAGTCTTTGTTTACTTTTGACCTAATGTGATCCCATCATGTGATTTGTCTCTTATTTCTGAGAAGTGTCTTGATCATGGCTGGGTCATGTTTTCCTCAAAGACACAAGTTTCTATAAAAAAAAAAAAAAGCTAAATGAATGGTACAATAGTTATTGATTAGGGCCAGAACTATATAGCACAGTGGTAGGGCATTTATCTTGTATGCTGATGAACCAGGACTAACATAGGTTCGATTCCCTCCATCCCTTATGGTCCCCCAAGCCAGAAGCAATTTCTGAGCACATAGCCAGAAGTAACCTCTGAGTATCACAGGGTGTGACGCAACATTCCCCCCCCCCAATTTTTTTAAGTTATTGATTTCGGCAGCCGAGGGGCGAATGGCTTGCCTTTCCCCACCTCTATCTGGCTAACAATCATAGACTGGGAGAAAAATAATTCATTTCAGTCACTAAGCTCAGCCCAATTCACAACCCAGCAAATTGAATACAAGACCTATTCTCTGAAGAATTCATCAATCATGGTGTTGATATCCTGATGAAAATGGGTTTCTTTTACCAAAATTGAATTCTCTCTTTGTATTTCTCTCTGGAAATTATATTTCTCTCTGGAAAATATACTGTACCCCTTCCCAAGCTTGTACACTTGGTGTACTTCTGTTATTGTTCATTTTATTTGTTTTGTTTGTTTTTGGGCCACACTCAGTGACACTCAGGAGTTACTTCTGGTCATGCACTCAGAAATCACTCCTGGCTTGAGGGACCATATGAGATATCAGGGGATCAAACCACGATCCATCCTAGGCTAACTCAGGCAATACAGACACCTTATTACTTGCGTCACCACTCTGGCCCCTGTTCATTTGTTTTTAAGTAATCATACTGGGGAATCAATTCCTTTGAACAAAAAAGAAATGTAGTAGGAAGTGGTCTGGTGTAGACTCAGTAGCCAGGGTCATCTTTGAGAACAACCAACAAACCCCAGCTTGTGATGGTTGTGAACTTCCTGACTTTCCAGCATTTGGTTCTCAAGCTATGAATAAAAAGTTTACTTTCTTCTGACAGATTGAGATAACTTTGGGATATGAATTTAACTTTTTTGTGGTTTTTGTGTGAATGATAGATTACAAGGTGTTCCCTCTCACACTTTTGTAATCTTTGAAATATGAGGAAGGTTCTGGAGAAATGAAGTGACCTTCCCTGGGTGACAATTTGATCACTGCT
This sequence comes from Crocidura indochinensis, assembly GCA_004027635.1. Lineage (NCBI taxonomy): Eukaryota > Metazoa > Chordata > Mammalia > Eulipotyphla > Soricidae > Crocidura > Crocidura indochinensis. The sequence goes on from PVKC010001026.1 coordinate 8,038, forward strand.
AAAACGTTAACAGTATTTAAGGACTGCTTTCTGGTCTGTCATAAATTTATGTCTTCAATTTCCTCAGAGACTGAACTCTGATGTTCCTTGTGGGAGCATCTAAATCAGAGGTGACATCTTACCGTCTGTTTGCCAAAAATGGGCAAGGACCCAATTTTCTCTCAAGAGAGGCCGGATGAGAAACATGTTTGCTTAGAACTTCTATTTCTCTTCTCTTCTTTTTACTTTGCTGCTGCCCTCCACAACTTATCCATGTTTTCTGACCTCTACTTGGTGAAGACTAGTTAACAGATGAAAAGCAGAGGCTCTAAATTTGGCAAAGCTTTTGAACTTTCCACTTCCTTCTCCGAAGAGAGAAAATACCCACATATTAGTATAAAACTTAAAGTTTCCCAGAGCTGCCAAAGGAATCACTGAGAGATAACTGAAGTAGTCAAATTCTTGCATCATTGATCTAGCAGTAGAGTCATAGATCACTTCCGGCCTTCTCGTGTTCCTCAGTTAAAACAAGTTGTGGGAGCTATGGGTGAACAAGGCCTGTCCTAGACAGTCGATTGCATTTGTCTTTTCATTCTTTCTCTAGTTATTTCTATGAAAGTTAGTGTGGCCCCAAATTATTCATTATATTATCACATTTACCCTGGTTATTATTGTAGAAAAAATTTGAGGAGCAGATATTTTAGATCTCATATGATGGATAATTAATAAAAACTTTAGACAACACCTCTTGTAAGATAATATCCAGCTATTAACTCAAAACAAAGGTATTTCCCCATCTTCCTATTTCCCTTAAATGTTTCTTTGGTATGTAAAAATTCACTTGGATCACTCTGCCCTATCCTACAGTGAAGGGTTTTGTTCTGAGAAAATAAAGAAAAGTCAGTTCTGGCTTTGGGTGGAGGCAGAGAGACATGAAGGAGAAAAGCAGACTGACTTCATGGCTCTTTCCTGACTGGATTGCTTTATTATTTCTTCACTGCTACCCTGTTTCTTCAGACCCATCCACCTAAGGGGTTAGAGACATAGCATGTGGAGTGATCTCACAACTCATGGAATTTTATTTTACAACTCTTGCCTTTTTTGAAACAGGAGAAAAATGTGAAATGCATTCAGGTAGAGAACACTTGTTGAAGGATGTGTGTGTGTGTGTGTGTGTGTGTGTGTGTGTGTGTGTGTGTGTGTGTATGAACACTATAAAGACTGATGGGCAGTATGATCTTTAACTTTTTAGAAATCATGGAATTAATATCTATTGCCTTGGAGGAATTAATATCTATTGCCTTGGAGTAATTTGGGTTGGAGTGTTTAGGTTCACACACAATAGAGCTAGGGTAACATATGTGATATGAAGCATAGAACTGGAATTGATCACATGCAAATGAGTCCCCTATCTACTGTATACTATCTCTGGCCCCTTGAAGTAAAATTTATGTATTTGTTTGTTTTGGGAAGGGTCACATCCAGCAGTACTCAGAGGTTACTCCTGGCTCTGCACTCAGAAATTGCTCCTAGCAGACATGGGGGACCATATGGGATGCAGGAATTTGAACCACCATCCATACTGAATTGTCTGTGTGCAAGGCAAATGCCTCTTGAAGTAATATTTCTCCATCCCATTGAAGTAATAGTTTATATGAATACTTCTGGCCTTCTACAGTAACCTAGATGTGTGAAAAATTACAGTATAGGGCCGGAGAGATAGCATGGAGGTAAAAAGTTTGCCTTGCATGCAGAAGGTCAGTAGTTTGAATCCTGGCATCCCATATGGTCCCCTGAGCCTGCCAGGAGCGATTTCTGAGCTTAGAGCCAAGAGTAACCCCTGAGCGCTGCCGTGTGTGACCCAAAAACCAAAAAAAGAAAAAAAATTACAATGTTACCTCAATGATAGGTAGTGGCAGAGTCTTGGTGTTCTCAAGCATAGGAATCAAGTCAACTAAGCACCTGATGACAGGAGCTTTATGAACACATTAATAGACATTTTGCACCTTGGTATTTTTCTATTTTAGTCTGGGTGAGACAATTCCTTTCATAACATGAGATACTGGTTGAGTATCTATTGCGTTGGTTAATCTAACATGAAGCTTGCTTTTTCTCCATGTTAATATTCTGATCACCATCCATATCTACAAGATGGGTTTGGTCTATTGCTGAGACATGTTAGATCCTTTATCTGTGGGAAACACACTAAGAATAAGTCCTAAAGAATCAGCTACAGGTAAACAATAGGAGCTTTATGTAGTTCACATAAAACAAAGAGTCCTGACATCTCACTACACTATTGAGCCATCATGCCTCCATGTTGACTCTTTGCCAGGCATTGGGTCTTTAGTTGTCAGGGCAAAAAGAATTTTCTGCACAAAGCCTAGAGATAGAGAGCCACAAGGGTGTATGTTGGATCTGCCAAGCAAATTTTCAGCGGAGCATCATGGACTGAGTTTTCAGGAACCTGAAAAAGTGGCTGAAGAGGTAAGTCAAGATGATATTATAGAGAACTTACATCATGTAGCACAGTGTTGGGAATTATAATGTTTCCTCAGCCCTGTGTTTTCCATAGCACTTTCATTGCCCTGGCACCCATCACATTTTTCAGCAACATCATCTGTTTTGCAGTTTCTGCTGATCTCTGAAAACCTCTCCACCCACTCCCAGCCACTTTTTACATGTGTGCTGCTCACATTTTCAACCTGAGCATGCTGATGCGACAGTTTCTGGAGAGCCAGTACAAATAATGGCACTGGAGAGGGAACAGTCAGCCCTGGGTACACATTCCATGTTGGCTGTCCTTTTCTGTTGCTACAGAAGAACTGGTGCTACAAAGGACCTTGATTTTCTGGGTCAAGGTAGCTTTGCTCATGATCCTCCCAAATATACACTGATTGCTGAAATATTGGGATGACACCCAAGACCTGACTGGTTTCTCTAATCAGTTATCCCTTGTTGGTTTTGGAAAACCAAAAAGGTCACGTGAGCTAGCTTGATATGATACCTCTCTACACCTCAAACCAATAGTCTCAAAGTCCCTAATTTCTGAAGTATAGTGCAAAGTAGTCAATCTTTTTATTCCCTCAATGCAAGTCCTTGGCAGTAGAAGTAGAATAGTATAGACTGATTGATGCATGAATTTAGGAAGTAAAACAAACAAACAAAAAACCAACTGTAACAGAAGAAAAAAATCATAGCAGCTTGGGAATAAGCAAGACAAATCTACCAAAGGCAAAGTGCAAAATGAGCAAAAAGAACTCCAATTACTCATGTGACATGCCAACAAGGATTTTGTCCAGATGACTTATTAAGGCATATTTAATCAAGTACTTGGGAAATTAAGTGCATATGTCTTTCAGTTTTCTGTAGAAAGTTACTAAGCATGATGCTTAAGAGAGCTATCTCCTGGTGGCAAAAGTTTTGTCCTCAAGTTGATGATGGAACTATTCTCTTCATTATTTCTCTAATGACTTTTTTTTGGTTTTATTTTCTCCATTGAAAGAGTCTGACCAATATTAATCTAATGATGAATAAATTTTAGACTCAGAGTATAGTCGTTGGAGGAGATGGAAGAGTCATCCCCTTATTCAGGGAACTAGAGAGATATCAAGAGTTGGAAATCATCTTGAATAGAAAAGGTCCCGTACTAGTCCAGTGTATGTTGTTCATCACTCTCAACAATTGCATTCAGAATGTTCTAGATGGGCATCAAGGCTTTTTAATTTCCATTCTCATGGAAGGAAACTCCAACATCATACCTTCTCTTAGCAAGTTCCAATTCACATTTCATTGTGACATTTACACCAGCATTATTCTTGGTGATAGTTTCTGCAGTAACAAGAAACAAGATCCAGAATGTTTGTTAACATATTACAAGCTTGGAGAAAGCCAGGCTTAATGACAGAACCAGCTGATCAAAGGAGTTAGTTGAAGCAAAGTAAGTCAGAAGAATATGACAAGTGTTGGATGATTTTATGCTTGTTTTGTTTTGTTTTTGGAGAACACTTGGTGACAGTTGAGTTATTCCTGGCTCTGTGCTCATAAATTACTACTGGCAAGTTCAGATTACCATATGGGATGCTGGAGATTGAACCAGATTCAGTGGTGTGCAAAGTAAACACCCTTTCTACTATGCCATCCCTCTGACCCTTAGCTAATTTTATGTATTTTTGAAATATAAAAATATAATATTGGTGTACACATAAAATAAAAATAGCAAACATTGGCACTGATGGTGGAATTAAGGTTACCTGAGAAGGAAAACAGGGAAGATGATAAAGGCGAAAGAGCATTTAAAAGTATATATCCTGTATTAATGGGTAGCCACATTGCTTTCAGAAGTTTGAGAAAATATTTCTAGGGTTAAAAAATACCTGCATATAAGTATTTTGAAAAATTAAAACCATCAGGAGATCAGAATAGGAACAGCACCTACTTCAACAGAGACTACTAAGACACTCCAAAGTTAAACATGCCCTGCAGAAATCCTTATGGAATGACATAAGTAAAGTATTTCCTTAGTCATAAAGTCTGGGAATTTTTTAAAAGACTTTTTATGCCTGTTGATAGTGAGGTATGGCAGGTAGCAATGAGAAAATGAAGGAAAAATACAGTATCTGAGAAATCAATTAAACTTTAGTGGGACAATGGTGATGATGGTAGACTTACAAGGCAATAAGAATAGTCAATTTTCTTATGAACATCTATCTATTTGATTTGGGGGTCTATAGGGGCTCAGAACTACTCTAAACTAAGGGCTCAGGCATCACTGCTGGCAGTACTCAGGAGACAATGTGGTACCAGGGATCAAAACTTACACATGAAAAGAAAGGGCTCCAGTCCTTTAAACTATCTTCCAGGACCCTGCAATTGACTTTTTTGATATGTGTATACCTGTCATTTTTGGCATCTTTACAGTCTTTAATTAATCACCTGTCTTAATTTTTAAAAAATCCAACAAATTTTGAAGCAATTGCAAACTTAGAAAATAGCTGTGTCCATTTAAAGCCAGAACCTACTGTATACATTTCGTCTAGCCCCTTTTGTCACCCCACCCACATCTTCCTGTGCAACCTTACCTGATGGTAAGACCAGCCCATTTCTGGGAGGGGTTTATGGTAGGTAAAAGGATTGCCTAAGGGGCAAGAGGAGATTCAGCAGGAGATGGAGGAAGAAGCAGCAGGATACTTGGCAGAAAGAGGTTGAGATGTAAGGGTAGCTGAAGAGAGCATGCTTTAAAAGGTTTAAGATTATAGGCCACACATGTTGGTTAGGACCTCAATAAAGTTGATGTCTCCTGAAACCTGACTGTTTGTGGATCATTTCCTCGTGGCTATCCTGAACCTTTAGACCCACAGGCTGGAAGGAATTGCAGGCTCGTGGCTCAGGCCAGCAGAGAAAGGTCTCTCCATCCATCTCACCATTATCCAGCCCCATTAAGGACTCAATAATTAATGTTATTCAACACCCTTCCAATTTTTTCATACAATATGTTTGGTAATAAGAATCAATTCTCCATCGCCTCATTTAGGAATTCAAGAACTAATTAATTTCACAGACTTGACCTTTGGGAGGACTGTACCTTGAGAATGACCTAAATTTGGGTTTGTCTTCTACTTCCTCATAGCTAGTACCAGGTATACACTGTAGGCAGAAATGTCACAATGTGATTTTGTGTTCTATCCAGTAGTCCCTGATGCCATATTGTTCCTTTACATGATAGCAACTTTGATTACTTGATTTAAAGTTATTATAGTGTATGTCTCTACACTATAAAGTTATTTTTTTCCTTTTGTAATAGCCCATTGCTCACTCTGCTTTTAGCTGCTTATTTTAGCATCCTCTTGACTACAGTTTTTACAACTATGATGTTTGCTAATGAGCAATATTCTAGTTGTATTATTCTTTGCAGTTACTATTTGGCATTATAAGAAGTTCTTTTTTCTCTCCATTACAGAGTAAGAGGTATCTTAATGTTTTTGATAGGTTCTTGGAAACTGTGACTTTAATTGAAACAAGAAATAACAAAGACAATTTTATTGAAGGCTAATTTGTATAAATAGTTAAGTTCTTGCCATGTATATTCTTGGACATAAAAATATTACCAAGCTTATAAAATAATTCAAATATTAGTCACTTATTCCACTTACTCATTTATTCCTTTTCCAACCAAGGTATTACAATTGCAGGTGGCAGGAGCCTGTCTAATCTGCTTGGGGGCACAAATTGTGCACCAACTCTGGACCAAACATCTTTACACTTGTCTTCCACACCATACAAACAACATTCGTATTTACTTAGAGAGTTGTTACTCACAGTGACCCTCACATGCACATCTTTGGGATGTAGGAAAAAATAGACTACTTGGAGAAAGTTCACATTAAAATGAAGAGAACATGCAAACCCCTCACAATTTTTCCAGCCCAGGATTATTATTATTATTATTATTATTGGTTTTTGGGTCACACCCGGCAGTGCTCAGTGGTTACACCTGGCTCCGTGCTCAGAAATTGCTCCTAGCAGGCACGGGGGACCATATGGGGCACCGGGATTCGAACCGATGACCTTTTGCATGAAAGGCAAACGCCTTACCTCCATCCCAGGATTATATTTTATCTTTTGGAGATAGACACACCTCTAGATGCTGAGGGGGCTATTTATGACTATGTTTAGCAGAGTTATATTATGTCACCTGATAATTTTGGGGAGATAATATGCAGTGCTAGGTATCAAACAGTGGTTAGCACATGCAAGGTAAGCACCTTAAACTCTATAATTGTTTTTTTTTAATCACATCTATGTTGCACAAAAATAAATTGGATGAAATAAATTCACACAAAATATGCTATAAAATTTCATTCACTGGGCTACAGCCCTTTATTACCCGGAATTTTTTTCTTTTTATAGGCCACCCTAAGTGGTGCTCAAAGGTTACTCCTGGCTCTGTGCTCAGAAATCACTCCTGGCAGGCTCAGGGAACCATATGGGATGCTGGGAATCAAGCCCAGGTCTGTACCGGGTTGGCTGCTGCAAGGCAAATGCCCTACCACTGTACTATCACTCCGACCCCACCAGGAGTTGTTGTTGTTGTTGTTGTTATTGTTATTATTATTGTTATTATTTTGCTTTTTGGGTCACATCTGGCTGCACTCAGGGGTTAATCCTGGCTCTGTGCTCAGAAATCGCTCCTGGCAGGCATGTGGGGGACCATATGGGAGAGCCCAGATTTAAACCATTGACCATCCTGGATTGGCTATGTACAAGGCAAATGCCCTACCACTGTGCTATCTCTCTGGCCCCAGGTTTCATTTTTAATACTCAAATTGCTGGGGCTTTGGGGAATAGGAGCCAGTGAAACTGCCTCCATGTCCTTTTTTGACATATTTTTTTCTACAACAAGCTATTTCAGGCTCATCTTGTACTAGCCTGACTCCTGCCAGTTCCTGATTTTTCTGATGGAGAATGATATTAAGAGCTAACATCTAGGTGCTACATTTGCCTTTGCTCCCAGTATTCCATCTCCCAAGCCCTCTGTAGACAGAGCTGAAAACACCCCAACCAGTCACTTTTGCCCTTACTAATATACATGTACACATACTAGGGGCCTTGTTTGGGCCTTGTTTCCTGTGGTCTATTTAATTGATCCCTTCTCTCTATCCATTCTCCCAGTTACATGAGTGTCTTCCTATGCTTCCACCTCTGTCACAAACTATAAAGTGTGTCTTTGTGTCATTATTGACTGCTACCAACTGACCTGGCCATCTTGTGTCAATTCCATCCTTGTCCAGGTCAGTCATTCTCTTACTCATATTTACCCAGTGGCTGATGGATTGAATGGTGAAGAAGAGGAAGGAGGCAAAAGATTTTTAACCTAAAGGAAAAACTAAGCAAGACTAAGTTGGAACTCTTTTTGTGGGCAATTCCTTTTTCACAATAGAATTTTTATTTATTTTGTTTTGGTGGTAGGCACACCCAGAGGTGCTCTGGGTTTACTCTGTGCTGACTCTGTGCTCAGGAATTACTCTTTGGAGGCTCAGGGGATCATATGGAATTCCTGAGTTTGTAACTGGGTCAGCTGTGTATGAAGTAGGTATCCTAGCTGCTGTGTTCATGCCATTTCAGGATTTTTACCAAAAACCGCCCATCTACCAAGGTGTTAGGACTATTCACCCTCCAAAAGAGTAAAGGATCTTTTTTTGTATAAAATGGGATGGGAGTATGGTATTGGTGTCACACTCTGCATATGAGTGACCCCAGACAGTGCTCAGGGGGCCTAATGCAGGGCCAGGAATAAATTGACAGTGGCCACTTGTGTGACCGGCATTCTACCTTCTACACTGTCTGTCTAGTCTAACAAAAAGGATCTTAAGCTCCTCTAATTCTAGTGCAGACAAGAGTCATGGCCAGGAGATCGAAGGGAGACTGGTGCTCATGCTTTTTGCTGTTGCCCGTTTCAGCATTGACTTGTGCAGCAGGAATCTGGTGTCAGCAATCATTCTTTGGGTAGCTACATCAGCAGAAAGCTTTCCAACAGGTCTCCACATGCATCATGCCTATTGAAGGGAGAACAAAAACCAAACCACAGATGTTTTCACCCAGAAGTAATACTTCTGGGCTTTCCAGAGGCACTGATCTCTGTGGAAATGAGGACTAGAAACCCACTGGTATTCCCAGCCAGAAGGTTGATCTCTTACAGGCTCTTATCAGACATATCACCCAGACAACACTGATTTGTCAGTCCCTCTTGCTTGATTGGAAGTTCCTTGAGGGTCAGGGGCAGATCTATAGAGCACACAACACCCATTCTGACTCAAGTAATGAATTCACAGTTTCAGATTTGATTTTAGCTACCCAGGTAGATAACCACTAATTGTAACACTTAGTCACTTATATCTCTATTTTTTTAGTGGGGGGGTCACTATTTCTATGATGGTCCAGTCCTCTCTTGTTATTCACTTTAGATAAACTGATATCTGGCACCTGATAAAGGAACTGTGAGTAAAGGCAGAGAAAAAACTCTTTTGTATTCCACACATCTGATCCCAAGTAGAGCTGACAGAAGTGGGTGTGATAATATCTCTGATGAAGATAGATCAGTGTGACTTCAGCTGAGCAATGCTACTCCCTGCACAGATTGGGGCACCCAGGCTTGGGCCTGTAAGGAGAGTTTTCTTGAGTGTAAACTTCTGTTCATCTTTCAGAAACTCTCCTAACCATGTTGTGCTGCATCTACATCTCAAGAATTGGAGACTAGCCATGAAGACCTCTCAACAGTCTGAGGTTCCATAGTTATGAGGTGCCATGACTACATCCTGAATCCTACAGCAAAGGATGGTATAGAAGAAAGGTAGCAAGGACAGTGGAGATAGTCAATAATGATGAGAATATAGCAAAGTGGCAGCAAAAGCTAAGATTTTTAGTAAAGTTCTAAGACATAATTTTAGTTCTAGTTATAGTTCTATGACTAATATTAGACCTAATTATAGTAAAGTTTTAAAATTCTAAGACCTATCTGTCTCTCTTTGTCTCTCTACCTACTTAAATCCCAACTTGAAATTATAGGAATATTAATAGAAAGTCATTTATTGCTGAATTTCTAGACTATTCTGAAATTCATATGAAAGGCAGTCCCTAGAATGACAAGCAATCATAAAAGAGAATAACATAGGAAAATCACTATTTGGCATAAGGGCTTTTATTATGGGATTGTAATGAAGAGAAGTAAAAACACATTGATAGAATTGGGGTAAAGAATGCTTAAGAAGCCCACAGAACTGTGACCAATTGCTTTTTAAAGATGCAAAGCAATGAGGAGAGGACAGATGATCAATAACTAGTGGTAAAAAAGGTAAAAAGTAGTCATAATAGAAGTCTTCATACTAAAAATAAAAAAAAGAGCAATACTCAAACATTCTCACATCAGAACAAGAGCAATAGCACAGCAGGTAGAAGGTGGCTGAGCTGGATTTGATCCCCAATAGCCCATCTGGTTTCTCCAGCACTGCCAGGAACAATTCCTAAATAAAGAGAGGCAGGAGTAACCCCTGAGCATATCCAGGTGTGGCCTCCAAACAAAAAGATTCTCACCTCATACCAAAATTAATTGAAAATGATCAAATGTTTAAATGTTTAAATTTGTATGTAAAACTATAAAATGGACCATGTAAGAGAAGCTGACAATCTTGGGAGGAAAGAACAGGACAAGCCCTTGCCAGGCCAAAGCCCCACCTGCTGCGTTCATTATCCAGAATCACCATTTTGCCTATGGCCCTGCCTCAATAACCCTCTATGATTCTCTTCAGGACACCAATCTTACCGAACTTCATGTGTTCTGGTATTTGGGCTGAATATCATCAGGGATTTTTGGAGCAAGTAGCAGGCATCCTCCCTCCGAATCTTCTCTTCAGGGGGCTGGGCAGCTGAGAATATGAACTTAAAAGTCACAGTAGCAGTAACAATGCTTTGAATTTCTTTCTTTCTTTTTTTTTTTTTTGTTTTTGAGCCACATCCTGTGACGCTCAGGGGTTACTCCTGGCTATTCGCTCAGAAGTCGCTCCTGGCAGGCACGGGGGGACCATATGGGGAACCGGGGGATCGAACCCTGGTCCATCCTAGGTTAGCGTAGGCACCTTACCTCCAGCATCACCGCCCGGCCCCAATGTTTTGAATTTCTAAACAACCTCATTTGTTTAAGGCTGTCATTCCTATAGGAACACATTATTTTAACAGAATGGAGAGCTAACAGCAAGAGTTTACCCAACCTTCTGCCATCATATAAATGATGTCATTAAATTGGAGATACAATAATTTTGACAAATGTGATTGCTATTGAATTTTTTCTTTTTTCTAATTGTCTTCTTTTCCTTTTTTCAATTTCTTTTTCTTTTTTTTTTTTGGTTTTTGGGTCACACCCAGCAGTGCTCAGGGGTTACTCCTGGCTCCATGCTCAGAAATTGCTCCTGGCAGGCACAGGGGACCATATGGGGCACCGGGATTCGAACCGATGACCTTTTGCATGAAAGGCAAATGCCTTACCTCCATGCTATCTCCCAGGCCCCCTTTTTTCAATTTCTATTTTAAAAATAACTTTGCTCTCACTTATCTGGAAACAAATGTATATGATAAACTGTCAACTATGTGATGCATTTTCATTAAATAAAGTAAAAAATAAAAAGCTAATTAGGCACCATAAAAAGAACTGGGGGAGTGAAAAAGATCATGTACAGAGCCTGTAGGTATTCCCATGAAAGTATGCTTCAAGGCAGAGAACCCTGTATCTCTTAGGCCAATGGAACTCCTTTTCTAATCTCCCCAATATTTACTGTGCCTGTGCCAAAAACAAAGTGCAATTTCTTCTTTTTTTTATTTATTTCATGCTCATTATTGTTTGTTGTTGTCTTTATTGCTGTGTGCTTTATTGTAGTTGCTGGTTTTGGTATTTTTTGTTTCACTTTTGTTGTTATTGTTGTAGCTTTGTTTTTTGTTTTTCTGTTTCTTTTTTTTGTATTTTTTTGTCTTTTTGTTATGTTTTTCTTCTTTTTTCCCTTTTTTCTTTTAAATTGATATTTATAACCTCTACATGGACTCTTCCTGGTTTATTTGTTTGCTTGTTTTTTCTTTTGTTATTTTCTTTTGTTTTTTTTTCCTTTCCTTTTCTTCTTTTTCTTTCTATGTTTTTTTTTCTTTTCTTTTCAAACAGAATTACATATTCTGAATCATCTTGTTCTGCCTCATAAATTGAGGGGAAAAAATGGATGGTAACAAGACCAAACAGTCATATGAACATTGAGTAGAAGTTAAAAAATGATCAGACTTAAACACCAAATATAAAGCCAATGACAACAGAATTAATACCCAATCTATAACAAGCTAGATACAGAGGGGACCACTATTATTAGAACCCCAGGGGGCACAGAAAGGGGATATGGGATGCATACTGAGAACAAAGGTAGAGGGAGGACAACACTGGTGTTGGGAATCCTCTTGATTCAATGTCACTATGTACCTAAAATATTACTGTAAAAGATTTGTAATTCACCATGGTCACAATAAAAATTATTTAAAAATAACCTTATTTTTAAGAAAACAAAAAAATCCACAATAATAAAATAAAAATACCGATAAAATATCGAGGGGGAAAAAAAACTCTTTAAAAAATTTAGAGGGGCATCTTAAGGACTAGTAAACAGTGACTTAGGATATCTGCCTTGAAACTGTAAAGCATATGGTTGTGAGTTCAAATCCCCAGTATTTCATATGAGCTGAAAGCAAACCTGGAACCTCTGCTGTTTGAGCCTGGAAGTTCTGCTGCCTGTGATTCACCAAAACCACACACACACACACACACACACACACACACACACCATAGAGGAAAACATAAAGAAATATTTTAGGAATATCTTAGGTACCTACAGGTAGGCAATGAATTCTTAGACTTGACACCAAAGCATGAGCTCATCAGATTGATAAATTAACAATACAATTTTACTAAGAGAACGTGAAAGCATAAAAAGGCAAGATATAAATTAAGTGAAAGCTATTTTCAAGCAATACATCTGACAGAGGACTAATATCTAAAATACACAAAGGCGGGCTCAAAAGTTAATATAGAAAAAAATCCCCAAATAATCCAATTAGAACACAAGGTACAAATGTGAACAGAAAATTATTTCCTCATAAAAAATCTGTAGGTACAAGGAGCTCCCAGAAAGGGCTTCTACTTAATTAGTGTTTAGGGAAATGACAGTGAACTCTCACTGTCCACCTTTCAGAATTGCTAAAACAGAAATTAGTGATACCATGAAAGGTAGAGGAGGTTGCTAAGATACTGCTATATTCCCTGTGCCATTATAAATGGTGTAACTACACTGGAAAAAATTTGATTGAAGCAAACATGATGTCTGGGGATGTGGTTTTTTTTTTATCAAACCAAACATGGTGACTGGGGATATACTTCAGAAACAGAGCAGTTGTCGTACATGTGGAAGGCCCTGTGTTTGATCCCTGGAAAAGAAAAACAAGAAAAATTAGTAATATCCATGATCCTGTTGGACATTTATCAAGATAAATGAAACTTTTTTCATCTGGTAACAAAAGCTGTATGTGAATATTCACAACAACTTTATCTGGTTTTATGCTAAACAAAAGCAAGGAACATGTTCTTAAGTGCAGTCATTGTTAAGTGGTGAGGGCCAGGAATGTAATTCAATGGAGGAACACTTGCCTGGCATCTGTGAAATCCTGGATTCAATACTGAGCATCAGAACAGTAACAAAAGTGAAACATCTATACCATGAATAATACTTAATCATCAAAATGAATACTTAATATATAGAATAACTTGAAAAATCTCTTTAAAGGAAGCATACTGAGTGAAAAAAACAACTCCCAGGGATTACGCAGTGATTCCATTTATATGCAAGTCTTAATATGATGCAATCATAAAGATGGAGAAGAAATTAATGATTGAGGGGTCAAGGACCAGGATGGAAAACAGAGGAGCAGAGAAGTGGATGCCTATAAAAGGACATTCCTGACCAGGAATGTTCTGCATCTTGGCAGCACTATGTCAGGATCTTGAGTGTAATGTATTGTATTTTTCCAGATGTGATCATTGGGGAGTTTTGGTCAGTTTCATAGGATCTATAACTTCATCTAGATTGTTTCAAAATAAGCAGTTCAACGATAATAAAAAAGAAATATTAGGACTCTACTAATTCTTAGTGCAAGGCAAATTAATGCTAAAATATGTAGAACTTGGGAGAGGAAAAGACTCAGATGGACTTTGAAAAGGCTGCAAATAACTTGGTGACAGTGATAGAATAGAAGTTGCCTGGTCCAAAAATTAAATTGTTGTATGTAAACATAAAACACATAACCAATATATGCAACTCAAATGTGGTTCTGTGTGAACAAACATAGACTTTTTGGCAAAAGGAGCATTATCTCTGCTAACTAAAGCATAACCAAAATCTCTTTGTATAATATAGGGTTGGTTCTCTGGGCTGTCCTGGGCTTGGGTAAGTTACTTGCTTGTTTTCCTTTCCTGTTGAGGTTCTCTCTGAGCAACATTCTGACATTCCCTAACATAGAAAGCAGAAACAGTGCAGCTTCAACTTTCTAAGAAAATGCTCTTGATTTTGTTTCTGGAGTGCAGTGCTCTCTCAGAGGAAATATGATTCCCTGCTTCCATTAATGTCTAACCTAGGCCACTTTCTCTATCTTGTGTAATTTAGGATCATGCCAGGTTTGGTGTGAGAACATATTTCAAGAAAATGAGGGCAAAGCATGGGCAGTATACTGCTGGGGGTTAAAGGTGGATCTGTTTGTACCCCCAGGACTACAGATGCAATTGGAGTCTCAGGAGTGCCATATTCCTTGACTGGGGAGAGTGCTGCAAACTAAGCAGGCTAGGTCTGGGCATGCTGGGTAGGGTAGAAGAACCCAGGTTTAAATCTCTTTCCTGCAAGCAGACACTTAAAAAACTGCCTTCCTTTGCCTGCTCTGACAGGGCACACCTCAGCCTCATGGGAGAAGCTGGAGCTGAGACCCCTCATTTCAAAGCAGAAAAAGTAAGAAAAACAAAAACAAAAACCTTTTCTTGACTGTTTCTCTCAGAAGACTATATGTGTTCACAGATATGTGTATTTGATAATGATAAGTTAGTAGTAAAAAGCATGCAGATCCTTTGTTGTATGTTGATTAATTGAGAAAAGTTATCCATTGGAAAAGCAGAGCCTAAGGAAACCTAATGAATCAGTATGTAGCTTTTACAGTATGAGAAAAGGTGTAAAGAAGGGAGTGAATTTATGGAAATATTTGGGGACAGTTCAGTTTAATTTTGTTTGGGGGCTACACCCAGAGGTGCTTAGGGACTACTCCTGGCCATACTTTGGATACCCTGCAGTGCTGAAGATCAAAGCCCAAACTCTTGATTGCCATACCTGCATTTTTGTTTGTTTGTTTTATTTATTTATTTATTTTTGGTTTTTGGGCCACACCCAGTGATGCTCAGGGGTCACTCCTGGCTATTCGCTCAGAAGTCGCTCCTGGCAGGCACGGGGGACCATATGGGGAACCGGGGGATCGAACCGTGGTCCGTCCTAGGTTAGCACAAGGCAAGGCAGGCACCTTACCTCCAGCGCCACCACCCGGCCCCCCTGTTTGTTTGTTTTAATCCCGGCAGCGCTCAGGGGTTATTCCTGGCTCTGTGCTCAGAAATCGCTTCTGGCAGGCTTAGGGGACCATATACGATGTCGAGAATCAAACCACTGACCTTCTGCATGCAAGGTAAATGCCTTACCTCCATGCTATCTCTCCAGCCCCCATATCTGCTTATTAACCCTTTGAATCTATCTTCATGGTCCTGGAATTTATTTCAAGCAATAATGTTAATTAACTACTATAAAGTCATTGTTAAGTCTATGATATAACTGAATCAGTAAGTATCATCTGGTTTATTCCACCAAGATTCCCACCAAAATTTTTTGCTTAATATTTTGGGATTTTTATTTAAATGTTTTGTGGTCTCTTTCACCAACAACAAAAAGGGGGATCAAATGCCATTCCAAATGGGAGGCAGTCAGAGAGGAGGTGGCATGCATATCCAGAGCTGGGAAGTGGCTGACCTGTGAGGTTACAACGCCCAGCCCAGCCACTCTGAAGCTAGACAAGCAGAGGCAAGGGTGCCCTTCCTAGGTGTCCTGGGTAGATGCTTTGGAACGAGTGGGTAAGCCATCCCTGCCCCAAGAAATCCAGTTGGTCGAGGGTCAGGCTTGGAGACAGAGCCATGCACATGGAGGAGTCTGATGAGTTCCAAAGGAAGAAGAGTAGAATGAAGGATCAGATCTGGAATGTTCCATGGACATCCCAGATCCTCTAGGTTTAGAGAAATTGGTTTTTTAGAAAAAATAAGATGCTTTGAGAATTTCTCTCTCTCTCTCTCTCTCTCTTTTTTTTTTTTTTTGGTTTTTGGGTCACACCCGGCAGTGCTCAGGGGTTACTCCTGGCTCCTTGCTCAGAAATTGCTCCTGGCAGGCACGGGGGACCATATGGGGCACCAGGATTCGAACTGATGACCTTTTGTATGAAAGGCAAACGCCTTACCTCCATGCTATATCCTGGGCCCCAAGATTCTTTGAGAATTTCTAGTTTGAACTCTCTGCCTGCCTGCAAAGAAAACCTCCCTGAGGACCAAAGAGGCAGCGTGGAAGGGGCAGAAGCTAAAGGCCAGTCTTTGTCTGACATCCACGGAGGGTTCTGGAGTGAGCAAGTGAGGCAGGCAGACTCTGTATCCTAGGCCCCACATTCTGGCAGCTGCAGAGGTAAGAGGGGCCTCAGTTTCTGGGCAGTAGGCCAAGCTGCTGGGAGGGGCAGCTCTGTCATTGGTGGTTTCCAGGCTCTGATCCCTCAGAACAGCAAGTTCAGGAGCAGCAGAGTCAGTGGGTCAGCAGGAGGCTTGCAGCAAGGTTGCTAACAGAGCTAGTTGCTGTGCAGTGGGCACAGTTGGTATGGATGAAGGCCACATATGTTATGACCTGGGGGGATGCAGTTCTGCTCATGGGTGCTGTGCAGGAGTTATGCCATGTGGCTCTTGGTGAAGACACCATTTCAAGCTGTTCCGGGAGGGAAGCAGGCGCCTGGAAAACAGCCATTTTTGTTATGTGCCTGTGGTGAGGATGGTGTGTGGCCTCCACTTTCTCTGGAAGAGCCATCATGAACGCTGGGAAATTTTACCCTTGGCTGCCTGAGATTCCTTTCTGTGTATTGAAACTTCAGAAGAACCTTTCTGAGGTTTCTGTATGTACTATTCTAGTATATACAGACCCTTCTCCAACACGAGGTAATAATGAACTCCAACAGGACATGAGACATGTCAGAGGCTGATTCTGCCTGCCTACATTGGCCATTAAGGAGGGAACAGCAGAGGCCCAGAGCCTTAGAGAGGAATAATCCACCTCCTTGGTCTGCTATGGCTCTTCAGGCCCTGGAATATTCTGGGCCCAAAAAGTTGAGCTAAAAGCCAGTACTAGGCAAAATTCCCTTTATACCTCAATATAATTACAAAATAATTGCACCTCAGTGTTATCTTCTGGAGACTGAGACTTAGAATTCTGCTGGCTCAATTGATGTCTCAACCCACAAAGAACTATTTCCTCATACTGCACTGCTATACTTTGTCAAACTGTGGAAACAGTGGTGGGGTACGGAGCCAGAGTCTGAGCTCAAGTGTCTGAGTGCAAACTCCACTTGCAGAAGGTCCTGCTCCATCCTTGGTACCATGGAAGCTCCTAAACACATCAGGGTGTAGCCCCAAATGAAAACCAACAGAAGAGAACACTCAACTAGGGAGACTGGCACAGAACCTAAACTGTTCTAATTCACTGCAGAGGAAGCTTGCTATTGGGGTCACCTGACTTTTTATTTGAGGGTGGAGGGTCAGATCCTGGACTGTTCCTGCATCTTTGGCCCCAGAGAAAAGCATTAGGTGACTCCCTCCTTCTTTCAGCACATCAAGTCCTGCAAAGGGCTCTGTGTGTGTGTGTTGGGGGGGGGTGGACAATCTTGGGAATAGGTGACACTAGGTTGTGCAGCTGCTTTACCAGAAAACTCCAGAGGCATCAGAATTCATGAGCACATCCCTGATGGTGAATGCTGTGGGAAGATAGAGGCTAAGAGCCACCACAGTTAGCTGATATTGATGTTCAGGGTCAGCTATGAAGGGCCAAACATGCCGCCTGCCTGTTGGGCCTCTGCCCTTGGGCTTTACCAACATTCTGGACACCAGCCATGTCTTACACATTCAATAACTGCAGAAGTAAAATTTCATTGAGTAGCTCCCATGAGGTCTGTGGCCTCTTATGCTGAGCAAGTCTTTGGAAAGGATTTGCCTTTTGAGGTATAAAGACAAATGTAGACAGTGGATAGTGGAGGGGATTGTCACATTGGTAGTGAGTATGGTGCAGTAGTCTTGGGTGCCTAAAACCTATTTGGGACTGATAATGGGGTTTGGGTCACATCCAACAATGCTCAAGACTGACTTCTAGTTCTGTTCTCCTAAAAGGATTTCGGGGGACCTTAGGGAATTTAGGAAAATCTGGGTCAGCTATGTGCAAGGCAAGCGCCTTACCCACAGTACTATTGCTCCATAAAATATGATCTTAATTAAAAACAAAAGTTAAGAGCCAGAGAGATAGACCAGGACTTAAGGCCTTGCATGCAATTACCCAGCATAGAGTCAGTGTGAACCCTAAGGACCTCAGGGTATGGTCCCAGATGCTCCTCTCTTAATTTCTAATTTAAAAATAATTATTCATTTTGGTTTTCTTTGGCCACAACCAGTGACACTCCAGGGTTACTCCTATCATGCTCAGGGGACCATATAGGATGTTGGGGATTGATCCTGGACGGGCCATGTGCAAGGCAAACACCCTACCTGCTATGCTATTGCCCCTAATTTTTAAAATATTTACAAAGAAAAAAATCACAACAAATGTTAAGGGGCCAGAGCGATAGCACAGTTAGCTATAGGGCATTTGCCTCGTATGTGGCTGACCCAGGGTGAACCTGGGTTTTATCCGTGGCATCCCATATGGTTCCTGAGCCAGGAGCAATTTCTGAGTGCAGAGGCAGGAGTAACTCCTGAGCACAACCAGGCGTGACCCCCCTCCCCCCCAAAAAAAGTTAAGAGCATGGAAAAAGGGAAATAAAGATGTGTGATCACTGCCAGGGTGTGGGAGATATTACCACCTAACTCTATCAGATCTTATGATATTGATATTGGGGCACCTGCTCTCACAGAAAGAAAAAAGATAACTCAATCTTTACCCACCAAAGTTCTAGACCTCTTGGAATCTGAGAATCTGATAAAGTCCAAGCCTTTCTGAGGGCAGTTATTTCCTTTAATTCTTCTGAGGAGAGTGAACATACACACGCTCCTTCTTAGAGGCTCACATTTTGGAGGATTTTAACATGTCAGTTGCTCTGGAAAGCATCAAGAAAGGGAGAGCCTCTGAATTTATTTTTGAGATTTTAATATAGGAATAGTAGGTGCAGCCAGTCAGGTTCAGAACCCCCAACCTCAAAGAATAGCATCCTGCTTTTCAGTCTCCATCCAGAGGCATTTCCTCTTAAAGGGATGCACACAAAATGGCCTAGTTTTGTGAATGCTCTAAAAGATATGCACCATTTTCCCCATTTTTACTTTAGACATCTGTCTTACAAGTTAAAATTATGTAATGATTATGGAATTCACACCAAATCTCAGATACTCATGAATATTGTTATATTTTCCTTCCCATCCCATTGCCATTACTGATCTCAGTACTTGCTGTTCCTTTGATGTTTCTAGTGTTTTGCATTTTTCTATCAGATGCTCAGCTTGAATTATGCCCCTTTTCAGTACTCAGCCATGTGGTCTGCGCTGATTCACATGCAATACTGGACACAGTTCTATCTCCCCACAGTTAGCTTACCTGCAGAACATTGCAATAAAACTTTGGAACTCTTACTGGCACCAATTGTCTGAGAATATATGCTGGAGAGGCTGTTAGGGGTGTCCAAGGAAAAGCAGGTTAATTCTTGTTGATAAAAGTTCTGACAACCAATTAGAGTTTATCCCATCCTGATCTGAATACCCTAGATCAAATAAGCACATGCCTTGTGTGTGGAAAGTCTTAAATTTAATCCCCAGTACATTATAATCCCTGGAACACTACCGGAAGTCATCCTAGAGCAGTGCTTTTCAACCTTTCTGTGTAAAGGCACACTCTTTTCTTGAAAAACAAAATTGAGGCATACCACCATTAGAAAATGTTAAAAAAAAATTAACTCTGTGCCTATATTGGCTACATAAAAAGTAATGCTCTTGAATAGGAATCCAATAAACAGGAAGAAATTATTTTATAATTACTTTATTATGAAGTAATCTAATGATTGATTTATTTGTGAGCCAAAGTCACATGTTATGGATGAAATTAGAATTTTTCCCATGACACAACAGGCAATATCTCATGGCACTCTAGTTGGAAAACACTGAACACTGAGTTGGGAATGTCCAGTACTATGATTTTGCCCCTGAAATTACTTTCTCAACTACAAGCAGCCTTCATTGTTTATCAACTTAAAAATGAGGAGTGCCTTGTCTGTGCCTCAGAGCTAAGTCAACTCAGCCACTGATTGTCATCTCTTTTCTACGTGGAAAATGAATCAACTTAAAACACTGCTCCTGATCCTCTGACTCAAGAATAGTTAATTTCAAAAAAATAGGTCAGTTTTGCCAGAATGATAGCATAGTGAGAAGGGCATTTCCCTTGCATGTGGTCCACCCAGGTCTGATCCCCAGCATCCTATATAGTTTCCCGAAATCTGCCAGAAATAACTCTGGAGCACTGCCAGGTGTAACCCTAAACAACGTAAAACAAAAAATAGGACACGGTTAGTTTTCTTTTTTCTACCTTTATTACATTTTCTGCATTTGAGATACAAACCAACCATTCTCATCTACTACACAAAATACATCCATTCTTGTGATTTTAAAGTGCATTTCCTCTTAAACTCTGTGTACAAAAATATTTATTTTTTAAAACTTGTGGAAATTTCTTGACAAGGCACTTATATGCATTGAAGGAAGATGAGCTCTACATTCATGTGGAAGTAAAGCGAAACCGCATCCTCAGAGCTGCAGCTTAGGAGTCCACGCGGGTCAGTTGGCTCTGGGAACTGACAAGCAAGCCTGATGGAAACACTCTGTACACCTTTGGCCAACCGCTTTAGAACTGCCTCACAGAATATCTGTCCCTAACCATAGTGATCCTGCTCCATACCAGGTGTCTTCCATGCCCGGAAATGAAGATAGATTTTCAGTCTTTGGAGGACCCTGTGACCCCATTACATGTGTAACTTCTTATGCTCAATTTTTGTGATAAAATTGGGAGATACAAGTAGATCAGGATCTCACAGAGCCCATGGTTACTTTGATCAACCACATCTGGTCTACAACTTGGCTAGCAGAAACAGATGAAAGACAACCAGGGTTTCCACTCACTGTCTATGGAGAGCGAAGACCCAGGAAATTTCTAAAAACAAAGAGGCAAAAGGCACATTTTTGGTTTACACATGCGCGCGCACACACACACACACACACACACACATAAACATGAACACACACTTTTAGTCTATTTAATGTCCAAGAGACTTAAGTAATGCCAGTTTAAAAAAAGCAAATTAAACAAAGATCAAAACCCACAAAGCATTCTTTCAGCAGTTTAAAATGTACATTTTTAAAAAGAAAAAAAAGATGAAGGAGTACATTTTGGCTACCTTCAAAATAAACATTTATTTAAACTTTATTTTTATTGTTGGCCACACCACATGATACTCAGGGTTTACTTCTGGTTCTACACTCAGGAATCACTCCTGGAGGACTTGGTGGACCATAAGGGATAATGTAGCTCAAACCCAGGTTGGCCACATGCAAGGCAGATGTTCTACCTGCTGTACTATCACTTTGGCCCCCAAAATAAAATTTTAGAGGTAAAACTGTTGACATTTCTGAAAAAAAAAAATGCTGAGTCCATATTTCTCAATAACAAGAACATCTAAAGAGAAAAAAAGAGAAACCCACTCAAAATGCTCTCTATGTTCCAAAAAGCACTAAAAGCTATAGGTCTTTATATACTTCAGAGTATTTGTGGAATCTCATTAGCAAATGTTCTCCGGAGGGCATTATCAGTAATAAATAGAAAATATTGCCTGTCACAACACAGAGGCAGGCCAGGAGGAAAACTGGAGACATTGTTGAAGGAAGTGGTGTTGGAACTTTGTATG
This sequence comes from Crocidura indochinensis, assembly GCA_004027635.1. Lineage (NCBI taxonomy): Eukaryota > Metazoa > Chordata > Mammalia > Eulipotyphla > Soricidae > Crocidura > Crocidura indochinensis. The sequence goes on from PVKC010001026.1 coordinate 29,845, forward strand.
CCGAACTCAGAACTCAGTCCTGAATAACTGCAACTTTGTAATTCACAGTGATTCAATTAAAAAAAAAAAAAAGAATCCTGAATGGAGTAGATACCCCACTCCCACTCAAGTCACACCAGAGTCAGGAGGTGGGTCTCAAGCATATGGGAAGCACAAGGTTTGGAGAAGAGGACTATTAACCATAATCAAAGATGTAGAGGGGCCCACCTTCAAGTGTCTCTCTGGCTTTGGGAGATGCCCATTGTGGGCATTTCCTGACGATCTCCAGACCATGAACAGGGAGAAGCAGCAGAGGTTTTGAGGCAGAGACAGTCTTATGAGGACTTGCTGTGGCAGGTTGTGTTTCAAGTGTATGGTCTGGGGACTAGCAGCCAAAGAATCAAAAAACAATGTTAAGCTGGGAATAAAGAAGGGAAGTGGGAGGCTCAGAGATGTATAGCCTATTTTACAAGAGTTACTTTTCACTGAATTATCATTTTGAGACGGGAATGCTTTAAGCTCACCGTGCCTGAAAACCAAACAGATTTTAGTTTAAAGTTGTGGGCATCTCTCCAAAGAACAGAGAATGGGAGAGAAAGGGACCTTCCTGTAGCATATATGATCCTACTGACACTGCCAGGAGTGACTCCTGAGCATAGAGCCAGGAATTAAACCTGAGCACCATCAGGTATGACTGCAACCAACCTTCTCTTCACAAAAAAAGAAACAAGGGAACATGAAATAATCTTGTTTGTTACCTTTCATCTGGTGATATAAATAAGGTAGAGGCTCCCTGTGCTTTTCTTGAGCTGCAAGAGGAAGGGAATGTCTTTAGATCTATTTGCTACTGTGTAAAATCCCTCTTGCTTCCATTTGATTTGAATGGACACGACTAATAGTTCAGTTTTCTGACACTGAAAGCCCTGGCTATTTACTCAATATTATATAAATCTCAGTTCTTCCCAGTTTCAGCATGAAATAAAAATGTGATTGTCCTATAATTTATATTCTCACATCATGACAAACTGCTAGTCTTTGGGGAGAGTCACAAATAGACAAAGCACTAGATTACATATTAGAAATACCCAGTTTTAGAAACAAGAAAGACATCAAATACCACATAAGAGCATTTAAAAGTAAAAACATCGTAAGGTTTAAAAAAGAAAAAGAAAAAACAAAACCACAAAACTATAGGAATGAGGACTTCCAAGTGCTGTCTGACATCAATTTAAGAAGCCCCCAAAGGTGGAAGAAAGACTTCTGAAATTGACCTGAAAATTCAAACATTAGGCTCTGTATGCAGAGTCTAGGAGCTATAGTTACTCAAATTCAGGAGGTGTGCCTCCAAATCCAGGCAACTAAGCAACTTATTCCTTTGTCCAGTAGAAATCTGACTTTAGGGCCACAAGACCAAAGCAAAGAGAGTCTTTTATTTCATTAAATAAATAAAAAGAAGACCCAAATCCTGTATTCTGAACATAGACATGTGAAAATACTTACCAACCCCAAATATAAATCAGTCTCACCCAAGAAAAACCCAAGGGAGATGGATCTGACAAGGAATCTCCAAGTAATGCAAAGCAATATTTGATTCTCAAGTTCAATGTAGTGAACAACAATTAATCTGAGACTTCAGTGTTGGCAAACATGACGAACATTCCATGACATGTATCATTCCCTCACTCTTTTCCATACTCACAGTATAAATAAAAACATGCTTCTAAGGTCATTCAGGCAGGTGTTACAGTCAAAACCCACACAAATCTTTCCTACACGTTCTGAGGATAGACTAGACCTGCACATCCAAACGTCCTGCATACAGCCTAAGATAGCTCTCCAGGGAAGGGGATCTAAGCTTCTTTGTGAAGAGATGAGAGGTGCCAGCAAACCAGTCAAGCAGGTTAGAAAAAAATAATCGTCATTGAACAGGCTGGTGACTCAGGGTTAAGTACTTAGAAAGCTCCTGCAGAAGCCCAAAGGAGAAATGGAAAATGTCTTTGCTTACTGTCCAACAATCCAGAACACCGAAGACCCCATCTCTTCCCATCCGAGTGCTCTTCTCACTCCACCTGGGTGTGGGGGCAGGGAGAGGAAGTTCTGATCTCGGTTTCAAGCTCATTTGCCTTTATGATCCTCCATTTTCTCCCCAGTATCAGATGACCCATGGGAGGAAACAGAATGCAAAAATTCACAGGAGATAAAGGGTGGCCTATGCCAGCATATGGGACAGCAGTGATGGATCAAGGACCTTACAGGGAGGATACCTGGAGGCCAGAGTCCAGCAGGTAGTGGGGGAAGGAGATGGTGGAGTGACTCAATCCTCAGCAGATGGAAAATGGGCTGCTCCTCCAGAAAGCCCTCCATGACCACACTCCCATCACCCACTATTCCGCCCCAGCCTCCAGCCTCATCAGCAAGTGCCTATGGCCTGGGGTTCTCTGCAGATGCCCCTCCAGCATCATACTGCCGCCTTGCACTCTCTGGGTTTCCATGTGGGGCAAGCGTGCCAGCGCAGCACATCCACACTGAGTGGCAATCAGGCCTGGGGGCTCTCCCTGGCTGAATTGGCTGGTTTAAGGGGGGGAAAAAGGCGAAAAGGACGCTTTCTTTGCCTAAATGGTACTGAAATGACAGTTCACCGTGACTCCTGGCTTCTCTCTCTCACCGTGCCTGCCGCTAAGGTATCTGCACCACCTCTCGCGTGGCCAAGGAGCAGATTAATAGTAGGGCCCCAGCTTTTCGTACCCTAAATAACTGGGCCACTCGGGAAAGAGACCATAGGAGCACCGAGGGCTTCCGTACTGGTCCAAGGAGATTTCTAAGTCAGCTCCATTCAGGGGCTGGGCTGTTCGCTGAGCGGACTTTAACTCAGCTCGGATGATCCTGTAGTTCTTGCCCTTGTTGCTGTCCCAGTACGTCTGCCCGCTGCACTCGAAGCTCACGGCAAACTCCATTCTTTCATAAGACTGAATCTTCTCGGGCAGGCTGATGTCAAAGGAGAATGTGTCCCGGTCTGAACCAGCATATGTGTCCTTCACGTAGTGGCAGGGAAAATCTGTGAAGCTCTTCCAAGTGTCGAAGGTCATTCTGATTTTCACCAGTTTCTCAAAGGCCAGATTCTGCACCTTCACGGTGCCTGCGATGGCTTTGTCCTTCAACACGCAGTTCTCCAGGCAGACGTGGTCGGTCTGAAGCCTCTGTCGGAAGTCTAAATAATCAGCAGAAGGCTGGGAAAAATCCAACACAAAGCGCTCGCTCTCTGCTGTCGTCACATTCAGCAGGTTGTCTAGGAGCTCGCTGATGTGAAACGGGATATCGAGCGGGTCATCAAACTCTGAGAACACTTTGACCATTGTCAAGGCCAGTCCTTGGTTGTCTGCGAAGGAGACGCGCTTTTTCACCTTTTTCTCCTGGACGGTGGGGGTCACCATGCCGCTGGCTTCCTTCTTGCTGCCCAGCTGGATGCAAGGCCTCAGGGGTTTGCTGGGCTTGGGCGAGATCTTGAAGGTGAACCTCTCTCTGCTCAAGGAAGGAGCCATGCAGCTGAGTCTACACTCGATGTCCACAGCCATCATGGAGATTTGAGGAATAGGCTAGCCCCCTGACAAAAGTGGGGAAGAAATGGAACAAGATCGGTTAAAAGTTGAAACTCACTTTTCCCCCTAGGGACACTGGCTTTCCACACTGCACCAGCTTTTTTCCTTTCTTTTTACTTATTGGTTTTTGGGCCACAGTCAGCAGTACTCAGGAGTTACTCCTGGATCTGTACACAGGAATAACTCCAGACAGGCTCAAGGACCATATGGGATACCCGGGGTTGAACCTGGGTTAGCTACGTGCAAGGCAAGCACCCTAATCACTGTGCTATCGCACCAGCCCCTGCGCTATATTTTCTTTCCTCACTATCCACAGACCAACAATATTGTTGTGTTGCATAAAGATTCTGGTCCCATCTATCAGAATTTTCATTTGTTTTTGGTAGCCACATGCAGCATAGCTCAGGAATCTCTTATGGCAGGGTTTGGGAATCACCCAGGGACCTGTGGATTGAACTGGGTTGGCAAACACGTTACCTGCTGTACTATTTCTCAAGATCCCTACAACATTTCCTATTTGAAATTAATTGATTTTTGGTTTGGGGGCTATGGGTACTGGGGCTAAAAGCCAGGTCAAACTGTATGTAAGGCCTGTATTATATCTTCTTGTCACCCCCAACTTCCAAATCAGTCAGAATTTCTTACAGCTGGGATGCCCCAGGAACTGAAGAGTAACTGCACTGACCAAATTTCACAAACTTTTCTGATTGGAAAGCTTTTTTTGTACTTTATAATAGCATGTTCTAAGGGACACATTTGGGCGTAAACACTGCCTTAAAATAATAAAAAATAATAAGAACATCTAATGAAATCACCAGTAAATATGCATCATCTTTTTTTTTGTATACATACATGCAGTTTTGGTCTTTATGTACAATTTGATCATCATTGTTTTGCATTAATAATATTCCACAAATACTGATAGGCAACAACTGAGTGGAAATTATTTAGTTAGACACTAGGATTTATCAGTGAAGATATACAGGGACTAGAGTGTTAAGTCTAGGGGCTGAGTGGGCAGGAATGCCAGGTTTAATTCCCAGAACCAGACAATCTTCCAAGTACCTCTGGAATGGGCCTCTGAGGAGAATCAGGAGTAAACTTTTGTGTCAGTTTATGAGTATGGCCCATAGACTAACAAACGAAAGTATATAACTCCAAGCATGTCATAAGTTGTTAAAATAAAAGAGAGGGGGGAAACACATAGACTTGGTGTCATTAAATTATAATTTAAGTAAAGTAAAATGTAAGTAAAATTTTATAATCATGAATATCTTTCTTTTAAAAAGCAACCATTGGGACTGGAGAAATAAATGAAACATTACATGAAACCAAAACATTAGAGAAAAATTGGGTAAACATTTTAAATGCGTGCTAGCAAAGACTTTCTACAAAACAATTTCAAGTATTCCACACAAAGTATATTTAAATGAGCCATAAATATGCAAAACGATTCATCTTGGTTTAATCAATTTAGATTAGAAAGCCTGGTTGTTTTAACCTGTTGATTTAGGTAAGAATTTTAAAAGATCATGTAGACAAGAACAAGAGAGATAGTACATCAGGTAGGGTGCTTGCCTTGTACACTGCTGGCCCTGGGTTTGATCCTTGGGGACATGGTCCCTTAAAATCTGCCTGGAGTGAGCCCTAAGCAGAGTCAAGGAATCAGTTTTGAGCACCCCCAGGTATGACTAAAAAAAAAAACAGAAAAGATAATGCATATAAGTATTCTAAATTTGACACAATATTTCTGAATGTTTTTAATTTTGATTTTAATTAATCTTTTTTATCTATTAATCTTTTTTTGTTTGTTTTTTTTGGGGGGTCACACCTGGCAGTGCTCAGGGGTTACTCCTGGCTCCATGCTCAGAAATCGCTCCTGGCAGGCACGGGGGACCATATGGGGCACCGGGATTCGAACCCATGACCTTTTTGCATGAAAGGCAAACACCTTACCTCCATGCTATCTCCCGGGCCCCTATCTATTAATCTTAAGAAAACAAAAATATAAGGTCAAACAATCAGAATACTAAATGCAAAAATGTTGGTGGGAAAAGGCAGAGAAAAGGTCTAAATGTCCACCTTTAGGTATAGAATTAAGTCAAGTACACCACATCTATGCCATGTTTTTATTTAGTTTGGGGGCCATACCTAGAAATATTTAGGGGGGAACCACACAGTTTTGAGGATTAAACTTGTGCCTATCAGTATGTTAAGCTATCTCTCTGGTGCTATGATAAAGATTTTATATAGGGAACTGGGAGGTGGCGCAGGAGGTAAGGTGCTGCTGCCTTGCCTGCGCTAGCCTAGGACGGAACACGGTTCGATCCCCCGGTTCCCATATGGTCCCCCGTGCCTGCCAGGAGCGACTTCTGAGTGCATAGCCAGGAGTAACCCCTGAGCGTCAACGGGTGTGGCTCCAAAAAAAAAAAAAAAAAAAAAAAAAAAAAAAAAAAAAAAAAAAAGATTTTATATTATTTGGGAAAAAAGATTTAAATGGCATGAAGCAAATTTAAATTTATTAATGCAAAACAATGATGATAAAATTGTACATAAAGGCCAAAACTGCATGTATGTGTACAAAAAAAGATGATACACATTTACTGGTGATCAGCAGAAAAAGATACAAATTCAGAGACAAATAAAATAATAACATACCCATAATCAAATTAACTTAAACATTTATTTTCATCTATAGTACCTTACTCTTTCCTCTCTACAAGGTCAAATGAGTGAAAAATTTGGGGCAAACTTATTATTAGATGTTCTTATACCTTTGCAGTTGTTCTACAAAGGAAAGTTCTGATAAGATTGGCCAAGATAGTGTCAAAAAAGGTCAGTTGAGCAAGATAGTGTCAAAGAGAGTCAGTGGATTAACTAATGGGTTTAATTAAACAAACATATTTGGTTGGAGAGATAACTCAAATGTCCAGAGCACATGCTTTGCATATGGAAAGTACTGGTCTAATTCACATTTCCCCAGTTCCCTGAGTACCGCAAGGAGTTACCCCTAAGTGTAGAGCCAGGAGTAACCCTTGAGCACTACTGGGTATCACCACCCCTAACAAAAGGAAATAAACAAACAAAAATAATAATATACACATATTTAAACTTACAAGTTGAATTTTAGTTTCCCTGAGTCCATTGCAAAAATTTTTAAGTGTATTAGAATTGTACCTTCAGCTCTAAAACTAGCTATTTTTCTTTAGGCCATTCTTTATTAACTTAACTACATATTAGAAAACAAAAAATAATAATGGCAATGCTTTGTATCCTAGTCCTCCCCCCACCCCCTACAAAGAGTCAGAGGAGGAAGGTTCTTCTCAGCCAAGGCTGCTTCCTCTTTGCCCGTGTCACTACAAGGTCAAATACAAGTTCTCTCTATATATACACATGTCCCAAGGATCTGGCAGACTGTTCTAATACGTGCGTTCCCACACTACTTTAAAAACAGCTTATTAGAAACTCAAGATATATGGAAATAAAGAATCTCCACACTCATAAAGTACTCTCAAGGTTTAATCCTGCAGATTTTAAAGTTGTTTAAGTGGAGTTCTAGCTTCATGACTAGAAACATGTTTTGCATGCAGGAGTCCTGGGTTCAATCCCTAGCACTGCCAGGAGTAATTTCTGATCACAGAGTAAGTCCTAAGGAAAGACAGATGTGGCGTACCTTCCTCCATTTATCCTGCCCCTCTCCCAAGAGTTTCACTTAAAGTTTTACTGTTTGGGTCCAGCAGTGCTAATTTGTCCCAGAGATCCCATTTCTACCCAATCTGTAAGAATAAGAAGATATGAGAGTAGGGAGGTGAGGCTCTAGCCAAAGTCAAAACTCATGAAATAATTTCATTGGCAAGTTCTAGAATCTAATTGATTTTGCAATATTTTTTCCATTAAAGGTAAAAGTAAGGTTAATCACCATGTGACCAAGGGTTACTACCCTTGCACAAGCAAGCCCAGTCCCAAACCCCTTCACGTTGTCAATGTCACCATTATTGAAGGACACCAAATGTTGGCCTATTTAAGGTAAGCTCTTGCTTAATCCTTGCAGGCACACAGATGCCAACCTTTATGAGAAGCTTTCTCAAGGGTTGGTGTACCAAAGTTTGGGTTTGGTTTGAGCCTTCATGACCCTCAGTAAATCCTTAATGAACTGGAATAGTAATGACCCTTCACCTGGGTGTACTTCCTAGCAATGATTCTTAAGGCCCTAAAAGGCAAGTTACCTGAATATATGTGTTTTAGTCTCAGATGGCATGAAAACCACTTCCAACACAGGATACATGAGTCTAGATGAGAGATTCCCTCTCTGCACAGATTATCTAGTCATGAAGCCCTTACTCCTGTCCTCTCCCAAACTAGGAAAAACGAACCATCATGATGCCCAGATTGGGAATAACCCAGAGGTTGTAAACACATTTGTAGGGCCAGGAAACCAATTCAGTATAGAACAGAATTGTGTGTAGGAATAGTTGTTCATCAGACCTATACAGATTCTCAAAACATTGGCCTCCAAAGAGATTTCTGAGATCATATTTACCCAGTAAGGGGCATGCCCAATGACAGATTATGTTATAAATCAAAAGAAGAGTCCATGAGCTAGAAAGAGTGAAAGAGTGTGGGCAGTCTTATAAAAATGCTTCCCCATTCTAATGACAGATAATACATTTTTTCAAGACAGCTGAATGATGTTAGATATTATAGTGAACTTTCTGGAGGAAACCAGGACAGAAAATAGCCTTATGACCTTCATGATTTAGCTGACTTACTAGTTGTCCCTTTTACAGGAGTAATAATGTGTGTGTGTGTGTGTGTGTGAGTGTGTGTACAATTTCTCCTCTATTCCTTTATACACTGAAAGATGAAAGAAAATGACAAATAAACCAACATTATCCAGAGTCTACCAAACACACTGAAACTCACCCACTGCAGGGCAGGTAAGCACACACAACCAGATTATAATTCTGAAAGCCATGCCATCTACCACTTCAGTATTTCTAAAGATTTGGTGGTACAATCAGGAATAAAATTCACATGTTTGAACTAATGAGATTACACAGGGCCAGAGGTGCTTATCTTGCACTACATTTGGTCCCCCAAGTACAGCAGGAATAAACCTTATACACTGTGTTAGGTCTAAACCTTGATCCCCCAAAACAACTGATTTCTTTCCCTTAGAATTCAGATCACCGGGTCTCTATTGACATTCTTAACATTCACCAGGATTCCTGTCTTGGGATGGCCATTCGAAACACCTTTGAGATAAATTTCTCTAAATAAACACGCATGTTATCAGAAAAGGGCCGCTTAACACGGCAAGACCATTCGATGTAAAAACATTCAGCATGAAACACAGAACCCTAGGCCAGGAATGCCACAGCCTGTGCTACTTGGGACAAGTCACTCAACTTCTCTATTCTTGAGCTGCTTCTCTTCCAGCCCGGCCATTGTCAGTAGCTAATAATGCTTGCTGGCTCCTGCCACTAACTTTCCACTAAATATCCCACACCTTGACTTCTGTGGTGAGCCTTCCAGCTGTCTTTACTTTAGATTTGGCTCCTACAGAAAGAACCACCGTTTCTTCCCTAAGTTCAGAGCCCTACAGCTTTCTCTTCCGGGGGTGGGGAGAGGGTTCCCAGGGGGCCCCCCATCCGCATAGACCACAGGCTCCAGCAACCTTTTTGGCAATTTTTGGAGTTCTCTTAATTCTTCCCTCAAGCGTCTCCTCCCCCAACTCCAAACTATACCTACTCAGGTCCCCAAAACTTCTGTAAAGTCCTCCTGAATTCTTCAACCCTCCCTCTTTGGCACCTAGTTCTTCACATTCACCCATCTCTGAGTTAAAAAGGCGCAAGAAGAGGGCATGGGGCGTGCACGCGTGGGGTGGGGGGCAGTCCAGAGCGCTTGGGCCATCCCCAAGGGGTTCTTTATCCCTGAACCCTCACTTCTGCAGCAGCCCGCCCCTAGATCCCCCGAGGATCGATCTCCATTGCCGCTTCTAGCACCCACCTTTTGGGCCCACGAAGCCCCCTCCCGGCAGAGGCATCGGGGAGCGCGGAGGGAGGTGGCAGGGGCGGCACCGCTGGCCGACTACGTGAGCGCCCGAGTGTCAGTCCCGGAGGCAGGGCCGGTGCTGGGTTCCCGGGTTGTGGCCGACAGGGGAGGAGGAGCCCCAGATATCTCAGCCGGGGGCCGGGCCGGGGCGGGGTCCCGGCCTGGGCGGTCCAGCAGCCGCCCACTCCTGCGGGCCAGTTGGAGGCTGGTCCCGAGGCCACTTTAAGTCCCAGCGCCCGGGGCGGAACATGCAACTTCCTAGTATGTCTTTGTGCTTTCCAGGGAAACCTAGCCCAGAGATCAGGAGTTTTTGGTTTAATATTTTTTTTCCCCTGGTGCTCCAAACCTCACCATGCAACTCCAGA